>BMAW01091462.1:0-14202 GCA_019974015.1 Nephila pilipes | reverse complement strand
CTAATAGTAAAATTGATATATAAATACACTCTATAACAAAGAAACGATGCACCAAAGAAAGAATTGTCCAATTGCGAAAAAAATTGTTGGTTGTGCAGAACATACATAGACAAACAAACGATTGAAATTTCAAAATGATTGAAAGATTTACTTCAGAGTTGGCCATTACAAACCGAAGAAGCCAATAAGGCGTTGGTCCACTTCTATCGTGGAAGTAACCTGTAACCCGACGTGGCACAGACTGGTAAAGTTCCCGGATTGTGTCCTGCGGAGTTTCGTGCCAAATTATCGCCAGTTGTTGGGATAAATCGTCAACATTCCGGGACGGATACAATCACCTTCCTTCCCATAACGTCCCAAATACGCTCTATGGGAGAGATATCAGGAGGTGTAGCTGGTCAAGGAAGTGTAGGGAAAGCTTGGAAATAATTCATTGCAACACTTGCCATGTGAGGCCGGGCATTGTCTTGTTGAAAGTTACGTCCTGGGTGTTGCAAAAGGAACGGTATCAATTAGTCGCAGAATGTCGTCTACTTACCAATGTGCTGTTAGTGCGCCAGAAATGGGTCATTTGCATAATTGGTCCCAATGTATATGAATGCGTAATTTCATTCCCATCGGGCAACTCCTTGGTGCGTTGATTTTTCTCTTTTTTTGTTATAAAGTGTATGAAACTCCCTCTGTTAAATTAAATGAATAATAATAATATGTTAAAGAGATTCAAAATGTAAATGTTAAAACTGAACCTTGAGTTACACTTTTGTAACCCAATAAAATTATATAACTAGAGCTAATTTTACTAATACAAAATCTTTATTATAAAGGATGTACATGGATCTTTGAAAGAAAAGTTCAGTAAAATCTCAAGAGGGAAACCAATACCTTTTAGCAATAATTGATGAGTTTTCTAGAAAAATTGAGCTATAAACTATTAAGAATAAAGTAGAAATAATTGATTGTTTCAAAGAATACATTATTCGTAATGGATGATTATAAGGTATGAAATTAAAGTGCGTTTGAATGAACAATGATTTAAAATTCTGAAATGAAAATTTTGAAAAATTCTTGAAATAATTCGGAATTAAAAAGGAAAGAAGTTACGTTTACATATCACAACATTTGTGTATTAAGGAAAGATTTATCAGAATAAATAGTAGAATAAAGTAAAGCTATGATATGTGAAAGCGTATTAAGTATAAGATATTTGGCGGCAGCTTTGCATTGATTTATTCTTATTCAAAATAAAGAATAAACTTTTAAATAGTAAGACACTACAGGAGTTATGAACTTGCTCTGAGCAATTTATTAGGCATTATCGTGTATTCGGCTCTTTGGATTATGTGCATATATCGAAAATAAAGCGAAATAAATTACAGCCCAATGGGAAACTAGGAATTTTTGTCGTATATGCAGAGAAAACTTAAGGTTACACAATTTGGATACCAAAGGAAAGATGAGTTGTCGAAACAATTCATGTTAAAACTAATGAAACAAAAAAGGGAGTAAATACATTAGAACAAAAAGTCGTAAAATAAAAACGCGTGTTTCCTGTTAAACAATGAAAATTACGTTTCCTTCGTGAAACAAATAAGTAGTTTTCATAATTGAACGATTCACAAAACAACTCTACAATTCCACAGTTTTTTCAATTGAGTTCTTACTCTCACAATAAATACACTTTTCAATGGACTGTATAAAATACTTTAATAATTCACAATACACCTGCTGATGCCTTCATAGATATGTTTTTCCCATATCACGTACGGGGCTGCGGTAGCCTAGTTGTCAAAGTCGTGGACTCGCAGCCGGCGGTTTTCGCTCAGTCGCGGGTTCGATCCTTGGCCGCCAAAGACCCGAAGTGTAGCCGGGGCTGATGCACGTTAAATCTGTTCGGGGCCCAAAGTCCTCCCGTTGGCGTGGTGTGGATGTTAGGAGAGGGGGTGCCAGCTCAGGTGTCGTCCTAGTCACTTGACCGTGGTTCAAAATTACGAGGTCCGTCGCCAATAGCCCTCGTGTTGCTTCTAGTGCGACGTTAATAAGAAACTAAACAAACTAAACCCATATCACTTACAAACACGCCAAGGGCTTACAACTCGTCTCAAAGGTTACACTAGGAAAGAAAGTTAATTTCTGTTTGTATAGGTAGCGCTGTAATTGGCCCCATTGACATGTTTAACAATTCAATCGTTGTATGAATAACACTATTTCATTTAACATTCAAAAATTGAAGATATATATTCATTAATTATCATGGATATAACAAAAAAAGTACACTCTAATCAGTTACATAAAATTAACTTTTTGATATAGTATACCAATGACTCAAAATTAAAGAGTATGATAACATTTACAATTAAATACACTAGGAATTTTTACATTTATAAAGAAGTAAAATACGTATATTTATATATTTCTTCAGACATAGGTAAAACCCAAATTTTTAGAGACAGATCTCTTAAATGCACAAAATTAAGTTTTTATTTGAAGGACACGAATTTTTTTATCGTCTCCAAAGTACACACCAGTAATTCTGCCTGGTAGCCATTTATGTGATGGTACACACCTACATAAATATATTTAACATGAATATAATCAACAGTTAATAAATTCAACCTGTGATTTGTAGTCATAATAGCAGGATGCTTCTTATAAATATTAAAATCTGAGTTACCTAAGTGTCCTCCAACTCTCATGATTCTATCAGAATCTAAGTACGGATTTAGTGATTTTAAGTTACTCTTTGGAAGAACACTCTTTTGTTGCTTCAGACACTTAATTTTGGCAGAAAAGTGCTCCTTTTGAACCATTTTAATTAAAACACTTTCTTCGTGGTTCAGTTCATTCACTTCAAGTGGCCCAGATACTCTGTATAAAGGATTCTGTATATTATGTATGAACCTGAAAACATAACTAAAAATACGAAGAACCGTTAAATAATTATTGTACTCAAATTAAGTATATCATAAATAAAATTATTTACAATCACATTAAAAGCAGATAATTTATCTTCAAACTCGTCAAACTGACAATTTTTAAGCTCTGCTTTAAATTCCTCGCATTCTTTGAACGCAGAATTTGCTTGCTTGAGATAAACACTATTAGATAGAAATGTGGAACCATTGAACTATATTCAATTGTGGACCAATTTATCAGGGTCCACTCCCCGAAAAAGGATATCTACTGAGTTCTCTTCAGATGACACATACCCCCACTGGTTAATGAATGTGCTCCCTTAAATGATGGCAACTCTGTTCTGCACAAATATTTTTAGATCCATGAAAGCACTATCATGGAATCACTCCATTAGAATACTGTTGTTTCAAGTTTAATTTTAGCTGACTCTTTTCACTAACTTTAAAAGTAAGACTGTAGCACCAACCTTGAGATTGTATAATGTTTCTCAATGGCGATACTCTAGATTTCCTGATCACCAGTCTAACCATATTTTCACCAGTAGAACTCCAAGGTCTGCAATAAACCACTGCTCGAAAGTAACGTTCTGAAGCATCAGAAAAACCACGGATGTCTATGCTTTTTAACATAACCAAAATGTTATGCCATTCTTGATACTTTGCAGTTGGAAGTGAGTCAGTCCAATCAACTTTTAAGCACCAAAGTTTCTGCACGAATATTTTGGATCTAGTTCCTTATTGGACTACGCAGTCCTAAGGGAACAAATAATTTCTCCGTAGTAGATAGCACGTTCCTTTTTGTGTATGAAGTACCAAACTCTGGAAAAGAAAAAACTGGAAAAGAAAAGCAGTCTTTTATTGGTTTCCAGGACACTCCTAAGGTTTTGATTTCATTTGGATTTGAGAAATTATAATTTCCATCGACATTTATTGATAGTTCTGGATGGTTTGTGCACCATTTATGAAGCAGTATTCCAGCTGTTTTCTGCATAATAGCTATAAATTGCTGCTGCAACACTTTAACCTCCTCTATAGTTTGAGTTCCACATAGTACATCATCCATGTAAAAGTTATCACGCAACACAGGGGATGCAAACGGAAAATTACGTTTTTCATCAATGGACAATTATTTCAAAGTCCTCATTGCCAGATAGGGAGCACTCATAGTTCCATATGTAACTCTTACTAACTCATAATTTTTAGGTGACTCTTTTGGAGTATCACTCCCCACAATTCTTTGAAGTTTGCATTGATTAGGTTCTATGAGTATCATTCGATGCATCATCTTCTCATCGGCTGTCAAGCCATACACATGCTTTCTAAACCCTATCATTATCGAAAATAAGTCATCTAGGATTATTCCGCTATTGTACTGTAAAAAGTTCAGATAATTACCATTAGTAGTCAATGTGGAATAGTTAAATACAGTTGTTTTCTCGGGTCTTAACACTCCATGATGTGTGGTATAGTACACCACACATTGGGCTATCTTTCTTCCACCACTTCTCTCATTCGGCTACGCTTCAAATAATCACTCAGAAGCTTTTGTAAACCGATAAATATTCAGGATAAACGAGCCGGCAGTGATTTGATTCTTATAAGAACAATATCCTCTGAATTTCCTAAATACGAAGGATCCTCTTCCAGGGGCAATGTAACAATATACTTCCTTTCCTCATTTACACAATGTGTACGAGAAAAATGTTCCTCGCAAATTGCGTGTCACTTTTACTTATTTCTGATTCGACACTTTCCCACTCCCAAAATATCTTTAACGTTATATTAAATCACGATCTCGGATTAACCCACAGTGAACCTTTGTTTCACTAACTTGATCTACGCTACCACCAGCCACATAACAAAACACTGTATTTTGTAAGAGCAAACGTGAATTTTTCGCATATATTTGTCCAGGTCTCAACGATTCATAAAAAATTTCTGCTCCTAATAGAATATCTATTTTTCCTGGGACATTAAAAGTAAAAACAGTTAACAGAAATGAATCTGAAATTTCATTATTATCATCAAGAATTGTTTGGGGAATTAAAACAGTAATTTTCCAAGCTATTAACATATTTAATTCTTCATTAAAACTGATGTTTTTATTCGCTGTAGTAGTTCTAATGCATCCGCTCACTGTCAATGATGAATCATTTAAGCACGAGATCAAAGTACTTTTTTTTTTCTTTTTTGAGTTCCAAACGATTAGCGTAGTCAAAACTTATTAAACATGTTTGACTTCCAACATCTAACACACACCCAGCTTTCTTCCCAGTCACCGTTTTTATTTTTAACCAAAACTCTTTCTATACTCAGTGAAACATTTTTTGTTTTGCTCTTTGTGAAACAGTTCGTTAGAATTTTTTCTTAAGTTCATGGGAAGGGAGGGTATCATTCGTAAATTTTTCACTTTGACCTTCACGAGCAGACGATTTTCAGAATTATTTGTTTCTGCCTTAGATTTGACGACGCCTCTCGAAAATGGAATTATTTTTTGATGAGGCTTTCCACAAAAGCTATTTCTGTTCTACACATCCCTTAACACACCATTCTGAAGCAAAACATTAAGAGCACAGATTATTCCTTTTAATTATTTCAACGCAATCCTCAACTGAAAGTATTGTAAATCGGGAACATAAAATGTAATGCATGATTCTCATCTTTACACATGACACATTGATAGCTTATTATTTCTTAAATAAACACATTAGAAATCTCTTTCTGAAACCCTCAGTTATGAGAATTCTTGTTTTATTGATTATTGGATATCTTCTACATTCATTCATTGATGACTTATATTTAGGTTTCGCTCTCGAAGAAAGATAAATATCGCATTCTTTTGCAAGTTGCTGCGGTTTAAAACATTCTTCACCCTATTTTATTGCTTTGTGAGTTTTCAGTTCACCATCAAGGTCACTAAAAATTTTATCCGGAACAATCAATTCACATAACGATTTAAAATCGCTTAATTTTCGCAACTGACAATAATAATCAAAATTAGCGGATAACCTCAACGCGTATTGTTCAAAATTTTCATTACGTAATTTTTGTGCATTGCAAAAGTTATTAAAACTCTCTTGTGGGGTGGGTGGTATTATTTTAATATTATAGATTTAAGTTTTAATTATAATTTATATCATCCTCTTGTATATAAACCTGTAAATTTGATACCTTTTCTCCTAATATATTTGATAGTATTTCCACTTTTAATTCTTTCAGTACATTTTTTTTTTGTTTTAAAAGCTTTTTCAATTGATTGGAAGAAAAGATTATAAGACTCTACTCTAGTGGGCATAGAAATCGTTAAAGTTTTTACTATTTTAATTAGATTTTCAGCGCTTCTGTTTAAGGTACCTATATCAGTTAACTTATCTCGATGATTTTCTTTTTGAAGGTTTTCTAATTGTAATTCCTTTTCTAATAGGTGAGATTGTAGTTACAATTGAGCCAGTTTAATATTTTCTAATTCTAACTTGGTTTCTACTTCAGAGTTACTCATTTTCTCTCTTTTCTTAATTGATTTCTTTTGCTCAATAATATAATCAAAGACATTTTGTATAAATTCAATATCATTAATATACAAATCACAATTTTCATTCATATTTCATAAGTCAATGACTTTTGCTCCATCGGAAATCACCAAATCTAATTCCACAGCGACGAAGATTTACTCGTCCTATTTTTTTTTTTTTTTTTAATTTTCCAATCACAGACATGGTAAATTAAATTTCAGGAGAGGAAACACAACAGAGAAATTTCTCTGACCTGAAAAGCAGAATCAATGTTTTGTTTTTGTGCGGTCACTTCTACACTGATGTGGCACTTTAATGTATGAAACAATATCTCACACAATCAATATCACAAACTGAAATATATCAATCACTACTATTCACTAAACACAAATAACTCTAACTCTTATAAACTTTTGTTTATTTGCCGGTACTTACACTCCGGCGAGGGGAGCCAAATGAACAGTTCACAGCACAACTTACATAATAATAAATACGGTATAAAGTATGCTTATTATATATAAGTACATATGGACTTCATCAAACTGATTATGAATGGCATTGTGAATTGGGAAATATTTTGGAATCCGTAGGATTGGCGAAACGTGAATGATGCTATTATATGTATTAAAAAGAAAAATGATATTTTAGATGTTTATGGAAATGTAATGAATATTTATATGGTATTATTTTTAAATGTAATGAATTACTAAATCAAAACATTAAAATTATTGTATATAATCGCAAATATTTTGTAATATTTGTTTTTTTTACAAACGAAGTTAAATATGTGGAGTTAAAAAGCGATACATTTTCCTTTCACATAAAAAATGGATAAAGTTTTTTTTTTTAAAATTTTTAATAATTAACAAGAAATATACTTTAGATAGTGTTGCTTTTAAACATTATGGCTTCTGATCTACACTAATGGTCCAATACCAAAAAGCTATTACTTTCTGCATAGTAAAAAATATTGCACATGTTATATATTTCAGATATATTTTGATCTGAATAGAAAACTTTGATGTATTTTGAAAAAGAATTTTCTTTTGCATCATACCTACCTAATAAAAATTTGAAATAAGATCATTTCCCTCTTTTTGCTCCAAAAGTTATTTTATTGTAACTTAAAACCTTTCGTAATTGAAATATAGTTTCTGGATTATTTCTTTTGACTTAAATAAGGATTATGAAAAGTGTTTTAATGGAATTTAGTAAATATATTTTTGCATGCACAAGTTATCTCTTATTTTGGCTTGACAATATTAATATAATTAATAGGAATCCTGTTTTCTGTTCGTGGCCACGGTAACCTACTGTTTATGGACGTGGACTGGCTGCCACCATTTCGTACAGTAAAGGATTTGATCCCTGATGCCTCCAGAGACCCAACATTTAGCGGGGATGATGCGTAACAAATCTGTAAAGATTCAAGCTACTTCCGCTGGTGTGAAGTGCACGTCTGAAGTGGGAGGTTCCAGCTGAGGTGTCATCCTCGTCATTTGACCAAGACGAGTCCAAATAGCCCTAAAGTTGCTTCTCAGTGCGTCGTCAGAAAACAATCACATATTTTCTGTTTAAGTGTAAAGGAAACAATTGATTGAAAACTTATAATTTTTTTTTTTTGCTAGTTAAAAAAAAATCTTACCGGTAAAATAAATACAATTTTAGTTACTATTAAGAAAAGCAGCGGGGGAGGTAATGATTCCGAATATTTTATTTTAAATATTACTAATTTGCATTTCTTTTCTTTGCTTAAAATGCGCAATATTTAATTTAATTTATCAAAATGACAGAGTAATTTCACAATATAAAGATATTTGGTTAAATTAAAGGATTTCTTTAGATCAAAAGTATAACAAGAAATATACGAGAATAATTTAAACAGTTGAACATGATTTGAGCAAGTTTAATAAAAAAAATGGTTTTATGTGATTATTGTAAACTCCTTTATTTAAAAAATTCTCTCCATAAAAGAAAAATTATGGAAATTGTTCTGATGGAACAATTGTTACATCATTCTGAGGAAGAAAGGGGCCAAGGTAAACCAGTGTTATGCTCACGATTACATGACCGGGGACGTTTAAAACGAGCAGTATGTTGAAGTCCTGAATTCTACTAAAGACCCATTTTGCTGCTATGTTAATGCACAAATGTTTATTTGGACTCATATCTCTCTAGCTGATGTGATGAGGAAGTTAAAAGAGTTCTTCTTTGGTATTTTCCTCGCCATTTGACTATGGTGCAAAATTGCGAGATCCATCCGCCAATAGCCATCGTGTTCTTGCTAAATGTGATAAAAAATATACTATCTATGTGTAAATAATACACTTTTAATCATCCAAGTTAAAAAAAAAGTATTGTTTTCTGAACTTTAAAGAAAAATTTATCTTTTATTTTTGACTTTTGCATAAGAATTTCAAAGCGGATTTGTCTTGAAAAGATTATATGAAAAATAAGGGATTTTCTTCTTTTCAAAATTGCCACTGTTGAGGATAAGTAATCTGTGAAGAAGGTAAGATTCTAAAGACGGTTCGAAGACCCTCCAGAAACAGGTAGGAAAAATGCCAGATGTTATAAAACTACCAAGAAGTAACTTTAAAATGGTGGTGATGCAACTTATTTCAGGAAAGTACATGACTGTTCTTGTAATTTCCGAGAACATTCGAATGCATATAAATCAAATCTAACTAAAGCTTTAGATGACAGTGCGGATGTGAAAAAAGAAAGGAGAAGTTTCCTTTTATTTATTTTTTGAACATTTTGTGTAATTAGATTTATTTTTGAGATATTAGTTGGTCCGTTTGTATTGTAACTGATTTTAAGTATTATTTTATAAAAATTAATATTTTGTTGAAATGAAATATTTTAGTCTTAAAAAAATATTGAATTTATATTGTTATAGCAGACAAATATTATCAAAGATATTTCAGGTTTAGTAATTTAAATACATGATCTTAAACATACACAAAAGCCTAAATTTAACGATTATCTTTTTAACATTTACCAAATGTTTCGTAAACTTCTATATTTTAATATTACTGTATAAAATCGTAGTAAATATACTGAGATATAATATTACCATTAATATTTTCAGATTTCAATACAATGCAACGAATTTAATTGCTGCTCCTATGTAAAACACTTCATTTTATCGATTTATCTTACGAAAACAATTTCGTTAGTAGAGAAAAGAGAAATGAATAATTTTATGAAGAAATTCTAATCTCCTTTTCAATTAATACTTACTCTCATATATTAAAACATTATTTAATTTTTTTTTGAGTAATTCTGATACGTTTTTACGAACGTTATATTATGTTCAATTTTTCGTGTTATTCCAAAAAAAATGAAGAGATCTAATTGAGAATTTATCTTTAAGTCTAGTTTCTTAAAAGCGTCCTGACTGTTCTCTTCTTAATAATGTGAATGAATACACAAAACATTTCAGAAATATCTAAATCCAAGTAAGATACGTAATGCGTTTCTGTTCCAAAAATCAATATGGTTTATTTAATTGTACGGCTTTTTTTTTCAGATTTTACATACAATTATATTGAAAAAATGTACTTATTTTTTTGCATTTTTGAACTCTTATTTAGATGGAAGCAGAAAATCATCACAGACTGTCATAATTCAAAATGGCATGTATAAATAAGTAATGCTACTAATTATTCTAAGCCTTCCTTTAAGTAAATTTCCTCAATCAAGGATATGAAGTTAAAATTCGTTGTTAAAGGAGTAAGACTCGAATTTCTGACTTAAAATTTTTTCTGCTTTTAGCCCATGAATTGATTTGTTCAAAGAAGTAAAGTTCTTTGAAATATTCCTGAAAATTACACTGTTTTTGATTTTTTTTTATTTTGTAATAAATAAACAAATAATTTATTTTGGATTTAAAACTAGCTTTCTGGCAGGTGAATTTTGTTATAGACTTAAACATAAATAAGAATATTACTTTTATTTGGAGGACCGGAAAATAATGTCATTTTGCAACATTAAATTAAAACAGATAAGATTTTACCAATTTTTTTTATTATTTTTTGTTTCTAATCAATGATTTAATCACCCTCGTTATTCATAACCCTCTGAAAACAGATTTAACAGATAACGAATATACCAATAACCATCATTACAATATATATAGAAAAGATTTTACTTCTCAAAAAGCGAGTGGAGAGGCCACTTTACTGATTTCCCACGCTTTTTCCACCTCTCAAATCCACTTACTAACCAATCTTGAAGCAGTAGCGGTCAGAATTCACATTGAATCTTTAATAACGGTCTGAACTCTCTGCCTTCCCACAAATATCCAAATAGACATTACACACATCCACATCCTCCTTAATCAACTCCTTTTGCATTTTATATTACTCAGGGATTTAAATGGCTACAGCACTCTCTGGAGTAACAAACAAACAAAAAAAAAAAAAAAAAAAACCAAAGAAGTAATCAATTAGAAAAAATTATTTCCAACAAAATTCTATGATTTTTTAACAATAATCAACAAATTTACTTTCATGTCCCAACTAGAACTTTTCATTCAATACACCTGGCCATTTGATCTCCTTCAATTTTACCTTTCTGGACATTTAAAACAGACCCATATCTGTACAATAGAGACCTCTTCCATATTAGGTCATACATATCTAATCCAACAAAACTCTGCATTAAGCAATAGACATATTTGTAAAACTGCAAACTGGCTAATTTTTTCTTTCCTTGTGAAAATCATTGAAGAAATAGTAAACTCACATAGTATTGATGAGATAGCAAAGGACATCACCAACGTAATAATTGAAACTGCAAACGCTTCTGTCAAAATTTCCTCTAGCAAATCAAGAAAACAATCGAAACCGTAGTTGAATGGAGAGTGCAAGAACATATACAGAAATCAAGAAAGGTCTTTTACTATTATCAAGAGATATCCGACACTTACTAATTTCATTTCTTACAGACAACATAAAGCGAGTCAAAAGGAATCGTGGACGAAATACGTAGAAAATATTAATAGTGGTATCATAAGCAAAAAAATTGTGGGGCAGGGTGTAATATATCTCCGGTGTTTTTAATAACAAACAAATTAAAATTTTAGAATTCAACAGCCAAACAATTTCATCACCGAAAGATATTGTTAATATAAAAGCCTGGACTTTTTTTATACTTCTAGTTCAGACAATTATACTGATAGTTTTAAAAAAAAATAATATCTGCAACTGAAAGGAAGAAAATAAATTTTACCACAAGACAACATAGGATATATAACAATGACTTTTCCTTTCATGAATTGGAATATGCTTTCTCTCATACACACAATTCATCCCCTGAACCAGATAATATCAGTTATACACTCATCAAAAACTTATCACATAATTCTTTAAAAAAAAATTTAAAATTTTTGAACAGAATACGGAAAGAGAATACTTCCCCCATTCCTGGAAATATGCTTTCATTATACCGATTTTAAAGTTTGGCAGATATCCTACAGATCCCTCAAATTACCGACCCATAAACCTCACTAGTTGCCAGTGCAAAGTTATGGAAAAATGTTGAATGCTAGACTTATATACGTCTTGGAATAAAATAATATTTTTTCTCCTTTCTAAAGCTGTTACAGACGACACAGGTCTACTTTTGATAACCTGTTAGCTTTGGAAACAAAAATAAGGGACTGTCTGTCCAGAACAAGCATCTTGTTCTCAATTGTATTTAATCAAAAATAAAATGTAAAAGATGGTATTGATATAGAAGTATTAACAACGAAACCCAACTTTCACACCTTAATAAATTGTTTTATAATACAACGTGTATAAAATTATCAGTTTAAGCATACTATTTGCATAATATATCTGATATAGTTATTTCGGGTTGAGAAAGCTATCATCACTATATATTTATTAATATACTCAAAAGCATAAGTTTAATTACAAAATGTTATGAGTGTGTTTCACGAAAATATTTTATAATCAATGCGTGAAAGAATTAATAAGGTAATTAACTTTTTAGGAGAGTACCTAAATATACATCAAATGTAAGAGACATCTACAATGCGTAAAAATCAAAGCTAAAGGAAAAAAATTATTTTGGTGTTTAATAATCACTCATAAATTATTTTTTAAGAAATTACTCCATTAAAAATCATGAATTCACTTATTTTAGTATTAATACATTAGTATTATTTTTAAATATGTATACATAAAGGGAATAAATATGATTTTCTATTAGGCTTGAGTTACTGTGTTTCAATATCTTATGGAAAAAAATTCCCAACCAAATCAAAATGATGAATATATGTGAAACACTATGTATTATATAATATTCATTTTATTGGGGTATATATAAGATCAACAACATTTATGTTTTAATTTGGTGCTATATCTTCTCATCAAATACATAACAGTACTATATCTAAGATTCTATTAAAATATTCTTCATGACTGTTCCATATTATGTCTTTCACTTAGGTAAATTGATTAGATTGATTGGTTAATTTGTAATTTAGCTTACCACATTCTTGCCATCTAATGCGAAAAAAAGTCAAGGTTGTAATAAAATGCTCTTAGTGATATTTTACATTATGTCTTTTTTTTTCCTTTTGTATATAAAATTTACATTTTGTTAAGATAAAGAAACTGCATTACATAATAAAATAATTTTTGAAAAATTGTTTTTAATGTAAGCCATTTTTATTTAGTTATTGGAAATTACTTTTAAAAGTGGTTGCTATGGTACCTATATACTCAAGTAACTTTGTATATGATCCGCTTTGTTGATAATTCAAACATCTTGCCTATATACTCAAGTAATTTGTTGATAATTCAAACATCTACCACCAAAAGTATTTATTACAAATTCTGAGAAAAGAAACGGTTTTGATCAAAAAAGCGCAGTATTTGTCAATACAGAACATTGTTTCTCATCGAATCATTTTCAAGTGTTTATACTATTTAAATGTTACATTTATGATCTTGGCAATCATTATGAGACATTTCGCTGATTCTAGCAATAGACACTTTCACTTGTAGTAGTAGCGCCTAATGATGACAATAAGGAATAATCCTTCAATATGATTATATGAACATTAATTGGTAATATTCAACACCTCTTTAATTCTTATTATTCTGTACTGCTATATATTTACAAGTGTTGATATGATAGTTCGTAAGCTACCAAATGTGATATTCCGTTCCCTAAATGATTCTTCCATAGATTTCTATTGGAATTCACTATTAATTCAGCATACCTCAAATATTTCTTTGGTTCATATCCAATGTTTCTTATCAGAGGGTTTTATTTAATGCACTAGAAATGTTTGTTTTACAAATAAAAAATTTCCGCTTGATGGTTTACAAGATTAATACTTTTACCGCCTAAATTATTTACCGAAATAATTATCGAAATAACTGCATAGTTTTACATCAGTTTTGAGACCAATATTGAAAGCTGTTTCATGAGAAGAATCTTAAGATACATTTATTGCCGTTTGAAAAACATAGAACCTTTATGTCTTATGTCCCTTCACGCATAAACTGAAATCGAAATCACAGTTGATTTGATTGAATACTCATCATTTAAAGCTTCCAAAGGGTCAATGATCACAGAATAAGTCACAAATCATCAACCAAGCACATATGACGAAATAGCAATGGAGATGGTTTCTTTTTTCACTAGTTAACATTCAAAACTCATAAAGAATAAAGTTCTAATTGGGTTATACAGCTTACTGTGTTAATAATATTAAATACATACGTGTTTGCTTGTTCATACAGTACTATATTATG
>BMAW01091455.1:0-22176 GCA_019974015.1 Nephila pilipes | reverse complement strand
ACAATAACTAAGGCTGCATAAATTCTAAAATTGTCTTTTTCATTATTATGAAAATATTTTATATACTTTAAATGTATGTTAGTTACAGTAGATGCTTCTCTGAATCTCATTTGTGTCAATCTTTTATAATTATATCACCGTGCAACTTTATTTCTAGGAAACCTATGGGGCATCAAAGATAATTTTTTAATAAATAAAAAATATGAAATCTCTGAAATGAAGAGGAAGGCAGAGTGTGTGTAAATAAGAGTGACTTTACTAAGAGTGCTACTTTACCGCAAAGCACATTTACTATTTATATGCATGTTCATTTTATCTCACATTTGATTTTGAAATGCTTTGTGTAGCAATCTGGTACTGAATAAAGAATGTTTGAAATTTTCTTGTTTCGAGTAAGTTTTGATTAATTTATATTAAATTCAAGCACCCCTTTTCTCAGAAATATATAACAAAATTATTGAAAATAATTTAATTTTCAATGTAATGAAACTATTTAATGCAATTTACAATTATTTCAATGCTTGTGTACTTTATTAAAAATATTATTATTTTGTCTACATCTTTCTATCTCGTAAACGAAAGTTTCATTTATGACGTTTTTGTCCTTCATACATACACGCTTCTTTTAGAGTAACTTTTTTCCTCTTGAAGTAATGAAACTCGAAGTTCCATTACATCCAAACGTACTTTTCTTAAGATACAGACCAAGGTCCATTTGAGAAGTAATTATGAAAGTTTTCTTTTGTTAATTAATGTTGCTTTATAGTAAAACCCAGTGTGAGTGCTTAAAAAACGGTTGCATAATTAAAGAGAAAAAGCATAATCTTAATTAAGAGATGTTAGAATAATTCTTGTTAATTAACCAAAAATTTGAGATCTTAGAAAATCCAAAATTGAATTTGCTGTAATTCAAGTAGCTGATTAAGGTCTGGGACTGAACTGAAGGGTTAAGTACTTTCTTCAATAAACTTTCTTAAGATTAAGTTGAAGTTCATGTTAAGCGCTAATACTGTGTTTAACCAGATTTTACTGGGTATAAACAATTGACATCTCCATGATATCAGAAGAAATTAAATATGAACGTATCTCTAATGAATATCAAAATATAATGTTAAAATATACCAGAAAATCAGCGAGTCATACTTGTACAGTGAAATACACTGCGAGATTAGTTTCATACAGAAAAGTTTTGAAAATTTAAATTGCAAAATAATTTTAAAATAAGATAATCGTATTATTAATGATATTTTTTTTAATTTGAAATAAAATTTTAATACCCAGACAGAATATTTAATTGTAAAAAAGAACAATATATATATTTCGCACATAAAATTAATTTCATTTAATATTCCTGAATAAGATTCAAATACGATTTGTACAGTGGCAGCGCCGACTATTTACTAGAAAAGAGAAAAAAAATATTATTACTTAGATTCAAAAAGTTATAGAAATTAAATTATCTTCCTGGATTTACAATTTTATTGATGTTGATGGATTTTTATGAAATTAGTAGAGAATCATGACCTACGTAATAATTAAAGAATTTCTAAACTTATTTTTTTTTCTTTTTTTTTTTTGAAATTTTGTCAAGTTTTCGGATAAATGAATAATTGTTATGATGGAATATAATTTAGGATAATATTTTGGTAAATAGCAGAGAAATGAATATTACAGTTCCAAAAAGGAACTTAAATTATAGAAAAGATATGTTAGCATCTCTTTTACCAATAATATTTCTGTATAAAATATGCTCTTACGAATATAATGATGACCAAATAAATATCTTGTTAGGGAGGCCAATTAGATGACCAATTACGTGAGCTGGTTTTGTTAGTTAATGCCCGGACGAAGTAGTATATTTTCCCTGGGAATAGACTTACTTTCTGTAACAAATATGATTTAAAAATGATGACAAAGGGTAATTATGTGTATCATACTGATTGCTTTGTGTGTCATGAAAGAATTTACTCATAAATAATATTTTTCGTGTACTAGAACTAAAATTATTTTCCAAATACCACATAATTCTTTGGAGAGTGGCATTTAAACAAATTAAAAATCAACAAAGTAAAAATAAACAGTATTTTCGTATAACACTATTATAAATAAATATTTATCACAAACGGTTATTTCAGTTTAATTTTACAAAGCTTTTCTGTATGTTAATTTCGTACAATCCCACAAATACAGTGAGATAATTTTCGAATCCTGCATATTTTGTCAGTATCTTTATATTTTCCTGAGGAATATCAGGCGCTGATTATCTTTACATACATTTACCTTTGCACTGCATAATTTTCTACCTTTTCTTCCAACCATTTGAGCATATTCTCCAATTCAGGTACATTACACACAGAAGCACACATGTCAGGTGGAAATTAATAAATTTGAAACCGTATACCTTACAACTGCTTTCTTACCTTTAGTACTCCCCAATACCAGGTTCTTTTTTGTTCTTGTATTAATGCCACACCAGAAGTAACAAGAGGACTCTTATTTTTTAACTTTGGTCAAGTGTCGAGGATGACACCTGAGGAAACACCTCCTTCTCCAAACTTCTACACCACCCCAACTGGAGATCTTGGAACCTTGAACAGATTTCACAGGCATCAGTCCTGGCTGCACCGTGGATCTTTCGTGGCATCAAAGCTCGAACCCTCGAACCGCCGTCTGCAAGTCCACTACTATAACCACTAGGCTACGGCGGCCAATAACAGCAGTCACACCAACATGCAATATCGATTCAACCCGAGAATAAATGTGAAGATGCAGATCTTCCTGATGTTATGCTTTACGAGTATTAGCTGCTGAAAAATCCCCCACAACACACTCTAGCGTCAGATCGTTTTAGTGACGAAGATCACATTTACGATAGAGCGAGATCGGCAGTAAACATGTTGAATGATTAATATACCGTATAATTTACATAATAATAAAAAAATTCAAGAATTAAAAATAGTATACTTTTTAATTAAATATTAATTATTTGTCATAATTCGGATACGTGGCCAGTAAAGATAAATAAATATTGAAGCATAATTTATAAAATTAGTTATACATGTATATGAATAGGTAACATTTGATATATCAAAACTCCGTTCAGCAATCGATTTTCATTTAAAAAGTTTAGATTCAACCACACCAGCATGAGAAATACAATGTTCCAAATAATTATTCATCCGTTGTTATTTGTATTTATCTTGTTTATTACACGGTCTCATTTTCTCAACCAAAATTTCTGCTAGTATTATTAAAATTAATAAATGGGGAACATAAAACTTACATACAATGTAAATTGATGAGCCATTGAAACTTTGGAAGCAAAGATTATTTTCAGTTTTCTTTTTGAAACCGAGAGTATCTGAATTATATCGAGATAAACAATTTTTGTTCAGAAATGCCTTACGGGAATCAAAATTTATAAATAAAAAGGTTCAGGTTAATAGTTTTTTAAGTGTTTTGCAACATTTTTAAAATTAAGATAAGCTTTGTAAAAAAAAATCAAATCTCCTTTTTTTTATACATTTTTCTTTGTAAAAATTATAATAGCATGATATATTCCTATATTATCTATTATTTCGGTTTAAAATTTTCAGGTCATATCACAACATAATGTCTGGGGAATTAATATGCAGATTTTCTTCGCTCGTTTATTCAAATATTTTTCTATTACATAAATATTTAGAATAGTTATTTATATTGTTCAATTAATTTTAATAAAGATTGAAAATAATTATATTATATTATAATATTTTAAAATTATTTCTTAGTTGTCCCGAATGGATAAATATATTTGTGCTTATAGTTTTGTACATATTTATATGCAGGAGAGGATAATTTAATTCTACTTTATGTACGAGGTGGGGCTATTAAACAAGGAGCCTGACGCTATAAGACATTTTATATTCATATGATACGTACTTACTTATCATCACCTTCAATATTCACTCCTCCCTTATCTCTACAACGCTCCATGCTAGTCTTCCATTGTTCGAAACAGTGCTGGAAATCTTCTTTTGTCATCTCCTTCAGGACGTGTGCCTTTTTCTCTTTCACAGCTTCAACGACTCAAATCTTGTTCCTTTTATTACATGTTTCACCTCAGGCAATGAATAGAAGTCGCATGGCCCAAGATCCAGTGAATAAGACACTGGGTCTCACACAGGGATGTTGTATTTGGCTTGAAACCTCTTGACAGAGAATGTGGAATGAGCAGGCGCATACTCTTGGTTGAAATGATTTCCGAACCGATTATTTATCAAATTTAGCAGTCTCAGCAACTGTATGAAGGCTTAAGCGATGGTTAGATTGAATCAGATCACTGATTTTTTCTCCATATTGTCATCCGTTTTGGATTTGGAAGCTATATCAAGGCATGACCTGTCTTCATCTGAACATCCTCAACGTCTTCTCGGCCATCTTGAAAACGCTTTAGCCACTCAAAAACACGTGTGTGCTAGAAACATTCTTTGTCATATCTTCTTTCAATAAATTTCAGTTTTTGTAGCGGTTTTTCGAAATTTCATAAGAAATTTCGCAACAATTCGTTACTCCATTGTTCCAATTATCTTTTTTCCGACGAAACAAACAAAAAAAAAAGACTCTAGTGCAAACGAAGGCTACGGCTGTACGGATTTGTTTACAGAAACGAGAGGTACTGCATTCGAAAAAAGAAAACATCACGCTTAACAGCTGCCGGTCGATGGCATTTTCAACACGCGTACTTCCTGTGTTGCACCGTCAGTCTTGTTATTTACTAGCCACACTTCGTAAATGGATCTTTTTACAAAGAATTCGCCTTTAATTTTTTCAAAAATTCATTTTTTGGTTATTTTGCAGTCCTTTAGCAACAATTCCTGAGGTCCATACAAAATCGAAGCATATTTCCTTCGTCATCTCCTCCGCTTTGCATGCGCTGAAAACATCTGATGCCCTCACTGTTACTTTTATCTCTCCAATTGACTCCGCTGTTATTGGTAATTACTAGAAATAATTTGTTATTGTTAGAAGTGAGCAGAATCAATAAATATGTTATTTGTCGTGCTGGAAAATATATCGGACATTGCAAGTTTGTACAAGTCCTTCTCGTAATCCAATTTTTAAAAAAAAAATGGAAGAATAATTGAAGAAACAAATTACAAATGCATGCAAAGTAGTATGGGTAATGAAACCTTATCATATATTCGCAAGAAATACAAAAATAGGGAGAAATATGTGCGATATAATTTTAAAGTCGCAAATAGAAATAAGGAAAATGAATTCATTGAACGATCATTACTCATAATTATATCAAATAATCAAGTTGATATTTAATTCCATGACTTTGTGAGAAATAAGTTTACTGTTATATTATTCCACTCATTTAAAATCGATGTTTCCAGTTAGGAAAAGCTACGATTGACCTTTACTATAAATGACCAAGAATAAATTTAAATATTTTATGAAATCTTTCTTTAAGGTATCCGTACACCTTTCAAGAACAGTTTTTGAAATAAATTGATATTTGCTATTAAACTATTTTTAATGCTAAAATATAATCTAAAACTATGAAAAAAAATTTAATATTCTGCTTTTAATTCAAATCAATTTTAAGTGCGGAAAATGGTGAAAATAGTGATATATTTACTATCAGAATAACGCTCATAACTCAAAAATAACCAAAACGATCATTATTATGTAAATTTTATATTATATATTATAACATCTTTTAAGGCTGGTAATACTTTCATTATATGGAAATCATGATGGTATAATTTTGTGTTTCGAGTCAAATACCAATGAAAAAAAATGACATACCTTTGCTATTAAAACTGTATCAATTTTACAATCATAATAATAGTAAGGTTTCTTAAAAACTATATTAGTAATATATTTGCAAAATTTAAATCTACGTTACCATATGTAAACATGTCAAGAAAATTCATTTTGAGAAATTCCAAAAATAATCTTTAAAATGTTATTTTTAATAATAAACGTAGTACATTATATATAAAATGCCCCTGGTTTATAAATAATACCTTCTCTGCTTTCTAACACATATTTCTAACACATATATAAGAATTCTTAGTACTTTTTCACACTGTTTTATATTTGGTGTTGAAGGATGTTCAGAATTAAAAACTCTACTATGGTCAAGATGTTTATATTATTTCAAAGTAAAATAACCCGGAATCATGTTAAGTTTCTTTAAACTGGCAAAACAGCCCTTGTACCCATCATTTAACTGCATCACTCATCCGACGCACCAGATTTTAAGGCTTTAAGGCACATGAAAACTTCTTTCGGTTCCCTCTGCCATATAATGCCATTAAGACATTCATTGACATTCTGTGTTTTACCATGAAAGACTTTGACAAAGGTGGTATGGAATATAGTTCTAAGTATGTGGATTTAATTATATTATTACTTCATTTGATAAGCCAAGATATTTTTCTGTGGCTTTTTACCGCATGTTAGTGCTCGTTGATAATAACATCAGCTATTTTTCCCAATAAGGCAATGTGCATGCATTTTTTTTAGCACTCGACGAACACTGGTATATGGCCGCAATAACATTTTGTTGAAGTTTGAGTATATTGCCAACATTACTACAAATAGCAATCCGTAGTAGTTTTGCAATCTGACAATAAAAAAATCGGTAAGTTAACCATTACCAGATAAACTTTTTTTCTTAGATTTCGGCTTACGCAGTCTGGTACCCACTGTTTTTTTTTTTGACATTCCCTATGAATTCCAACTTAGTGACACTATCTTTCCCACATGTTCGTTAACGATGATGTATCCATTTGATTCCCCGTCACCATAATAGTGTGAATATTTAAGACCTCGTTTGATAATTGATTGTTTGTAGATTTTGTTAGCACCAACAGCTTCCATTTTTAACGCTGAATATTTAAAAACATTTTGGCACATATGATCTGCTTCAAGTGTTTCAGATTCGATGCATTTAGACATTTTTGAAACTTTTCAGTTGTTCGGGCATTTGACGACAATATTTAAATGTCCACTACTTTACCAATATCAATTGATGAAGCAGCAACACACCCATTCATAGAAGTGTAATCTCTACGCTATCATGTTCCATCAACTGAAAGACAACTTTCGGCTATTTTGTTTTTAGAAGAATGCATAACCATAACTTCATTAGCTGCTTTTTGCGTAGATAATTCACTTACTTATAAAATCAAAGACATAAGTTTAATCTCATGATTGGTATATGCAATTTTATTCAGCGTGGGTAAATTTAATGCGTCGCATAATTCATATGTAACAGGAAATTCTTTACCAATATGTAGCATGGCATATACATAGCTTGCATTTATCTCAGGAAAGCTTAATGCTTTTTTGAGCTAGAAAATCCTGTGCGAAAGTCGCAATACTTACATTTTACATTAAAACTTGAACACAATCTATATCTAAAGTCTTCATGTAATAGCAAACCTTCGTGGAAGTATTTGGGGCAACAAAGTTGTAAAATTGAACACAGGAGGAGTTCAGCATCAATTATTTGATTACCAGTTACCGTTTGATTTTCATACTTTACGATTTTTCATCGAAAATAGGGGGGAAATTCATATTTTAAGCACTGGCATTAGCTGTTTCATTACTATTTTTGGTAAAGCAATTTCAATGAAATGCACGTTTCTTTTTAACTCTAAATCTCCATAATAAATAATAGTTCTCAACAATAAAAAAAAGGTTAAATGGGAAATTATAACTATGAGCTAAGAAGCCAAAAACTGATGTAAGCAAACAATAACACTTTTCTTTTCTTGCCAGATTCAAGATTAAGATGTATTAAAAACCTGTTGCAAGATATAGTTTCAAATATTTTGAAAATTCAGATTTACATTTTAAGATTTATTTATTTTGCGCCATTGTAAACATAAGCTATATTTGGAAAAATAAAAAATGTAAACAAACACTTTCTCCAACTTTCTGACTGCAGAAAGGCACTTCCGGTATCAAAAATTAGCTACCGAGTAAATTTCAAATCCTTGTAACCTTAAGTTCTAAATAAAGTGTTAGCAATTGAGTCATTTTTATTTCCAATAGCTTCCAACAGCTTGGAAAGAAAAAAAAAAGGATTTAATTTTAAAATAATATTAAAATTAGAGAATCGAAAATTTTAACAAAAATGGCATTTTAAAGGTGTACGGATACCTTAAGATATGTCCCTACCCAAAAATCAAGGTTTTTGTGAAAATTTTCGTAAGTTTCTTTATTATATTTTATTAAAGTTCACATATTTACGAGCGGCCACGGTAGCATAGTGGTCACGGTTTCGGATTCGTGGCCGGCGGTTTTCGTTCAGTCGCGGATTCGATCATTAGCCGCTAAAGACTCAACGGTAGCCGGGACTAATGCACGTTAAATCTTTCGGGGCCCAAATTCCTCCCGTCGATGTGGAGTGGTGTAGATGCTTGCAGAGGGGTGCCATCTCAGGTGTGGTCCTCGTGTCTTGACCACGATTCAAAATTGCAAGATCCGTCCCCAATAGCCCTCGTGTTGTGTTTAATGCGGCGTTATTAAAACTAAAACAAACTGAATGACATATATACGATTTCAAAAATGTTTTGCATTTGTTTCTAAGGTATCTGGTAATAAAGTTATAGCCAGAATTTAAATTTAAAGGTACAGGAAATGAAATTTTTTCAAGACCAGAATTTAGCCATAGAAATGTAAATAATGCATCTTATATAGTGTTTCTTGAATGTAAGTATAATTTTTAAATACAGAATTTAGCAATATTTATTTATTTATTATAGTTCTAGGAGCATCCGTCAACTATTTCTTTAATTAATATTGATGTATACATTTGCACTTTCTGGAAAACTGCAGTTTCATTTTTTTTTTAATTACGAAAAAACTCATTTCTTAAAAAGTATTTCATATATTCAAATGAAATTTTACCACAATGTTTTATACATCCATAGATATATTGTGATCCTACAGCATAGCTTTTAAATATGTAACTGTTTATTTTGGAGCTCTTTGTATTTAAAAAAGAATGATTTATTTTTTGTAAATTCATTTTGTGCTTATAAGATTTGGTTTAAATCAACTGAAGAGATAACTGAAATTTTCTACAACTTAGATATGTGTATATTAAATATATTGTAGAAACGAAAATTGAAATGTATTAATTTGAGTTTGTTACATATGCTTTAGCGCAAATGTCAGTTTATACTAAATTTTAACCAAATATGGCCAAAATTTGAAAATAAAATAAAATCAAAGTTCATAAAAGTTGATTTTGAATTTACCATTTGATAGAACATTGCAGGCACTTATCTTAAAAATCCTCTAGTAGGCAATAATATTTCAGTATTATATTAATAATAATATTATAACATTATTATATTATAAATATTATTTATTATAAATAATTTATTGTTATTAAAATACATAAAATATTAATGTAACTAAATATAATAATTTATATAATTTACATAAATTATTATTGTAAATTACACAAATTATTAATGTAAATTACACAAATTATTAATGTAACTAAATAATAATATTATTATAACATTAATAATAAATACTATTAAAAGGACATTTCTGCTTCCGCTACTAGTGGTGTTAAAAATATTTATCTCGGAATTGTATCGAAACGGAAATAACTAAAACAATCTCGAATAATAAACGAGAGTCTTATATTCCATAAGTCACAATCAGTATAGGTTAGATTTTCGTAATTAATGTTTTCGTGCCTGAAATATTGCCCATATATTGTTATTTTTAACTCTAATATTAGTAGCTTAATTTCCATTTCGGGGCGATATGGTAATGGATATTCGGATTATAGATATAATTATATATAATATAATATAGATATAACGATTTTTTTGAACAAACGTAAACATAGGAAAGACAAGAAGACTAAACTGTAGACAGACACCAATTCTATCAGTACAACAACAAAAACGTGGGAGAAAGGATGTTATTAATCTTGTTATTCTGCGGAGAGGGATGTCATTAATGCTAGTTACTTTAGCAGTTTACCCTAAACCAGGGGTCGCCAAACTTTTTTGATCATCGCCCCCTATATAGTTTTTCGAAATCTCCATAGACCCCCCACAAAGGTAATTTTCAGGTAATTAAAATAAAACTATATATTAGTCTAAATATTTAATAAATCAGAAACAGTAAGTAAAGTAGCTACAGATTTTTTACTTCTTAATGAGATGAGTGTGCCTGGTGTTTCTTGGCAAGGTTCGCTATATTGGGTTCGAAATTAGTCAATTTTAACGGTAAATCCCCTCGAAGCTCCACATTTAATTTATTTCTGTTTTTAGTTAAAATTGAATTAACGTGACTGAAACCGGCTTCAACCATATACGAACTTGGAAACGCCAGCATAAATGGCTGAGCCATTTCGTAAAGTTTCACATATTTTTGCTTTATATTTATATTAGTCCAAAATTTATGTATTGTCAAATTTTTAATAAGCGTTTTTGCTTCAAGATCGGACAATAGTTCAGCAAGCTCATCTTGTATGTTGATGTCGACGTTATCAATTTGCGCCGAAAATGGCGCAATAATCCAATCAGGGATGTCGATGTTTTCCAAATCAATAAAGCGCAGTTTAAAATCGTCGCTTAATTTTTGAAGATGATTTGTATATATTTCCAAGTCTTCTTTTATTTTTAATTGTTGCAGATTTGAAAAATACTTATAATCCTTACGTAGCAATGAAGATCTAAATATATTTAATTTTACTTGGAAGCCTAACAGTATTGTCCGAGCTTGGATAATTGTTACATCTTTACCTTGCAGTTTTGTTTGAACGTCATTAAATTTTCCAAATAAGTCTGCTAAATAAAAAATATGGTTCTTATTGTTTTGGAGTTCATTGCTTAGAACAGGATTTATTTCGTTCAGAAATTCTGTTGTGGAATCAAATAAATTGACGAGCCGTTGCAAGCATACACCTCTAGACAACCATCTAACCTCGGTGTGCAGAAGTAATTGGTTAAATAACTCATTGTTTTCCTCACAAAGTTTGGCAAATAATCTTGATTTAAGAGGTTGAGCTTTAATTTGATTAATAGATTTAATACAAAACTGTAAAGCTTCATGTAACTCTGAACTCAGATATTTTGCTACTAAGTTGTGTCTATGCAATACACAATGAATAGTACGAATATCGGGCACTTTTTTTTGAGGCATGTAGCAAAACCTCGGTAACGCCCTACCATAGAAGGTGCGCCATCTGTGGCTACTGCTCTTATATTTTCAAGCGGAATGTCATATTTATTTAAATATTCTTGTAAACATCTAAGAATTGTCACTCCCTTCCCATCGGTTTCAAGATATTTAGCAAATAAAAATTCATTAATGACTTCTCCTTTAATTTTACTGAAATATCTAACATACGCCAAAGAATAGCAGAAACGCCAAAAACAGATTCATCAAGTTGTATAGAGAACTTGCAATTTTTTAGCTCCGAAACTACTGTGTTTTTTATTTCTTCGGCCATTTCGTCAATACGCCGTTTTACAGAATTTTCACTTAATGGCAAAGACTTTAAAACATTAGTAGAGTCTTTTTTCATCACATTCTAAATGACGTCTTTAATTGCAGGTACTACAATTTCTTCTGCGATTGTGTGGGGTTTTCCCGTTTTTGCTATATTAAGCGAAATCTTGTACGAAGCAATTAATCCTCCTTCATTTTCAATTTCAGTAGACTGTTTCATAAAACTTTTTAGAGTTGGTCGACATGAGAATTTTTCTTTGGGTTTTTTGAAAAATTATAATTCTTCATTTTTTTTTTTATCTGAATGAAGCCTTTCAAGATGATTTTTCATTTTTGACGGTTTCATGTATTCATTTCCAAAAGTTTTTTCGCATATAAGACACATAGGAATAGTTTCATTTGTCGGTGAACAAATAAATCCAAATTTTAAGTAATCCAATGAATAATACCGACATTTCTTTTTAGATACTGAAGCTGTCATTTTTAAATTAGGGTTCTGTAAATAAGTTAAAATTAAGTTGGTATATTATACTAATCCACATTATTAAAGCTTACCTTTTCACAAGTAACAATAATTAAAATTGATATCAAAACTAAGCGAATAGTTTTATAGAAACAATAACTAATTATCCAATGGTAGATATAATAGTAGTAATAATGACACTACAAGCATTTAATACTGTTCACAGTTCACAAAAATAGCTGAAAATGCATATGATATTTGCATTTGTAGCATCCAGTGTAGAATTGGACAAGCGCACATATGCATCTGACTCATATGCAAGGCTCGTATGGTTTGCGATGGAGACAAAGGGCGAACCAACGACACGATGCGTAACTGCGGTATAAAAAAAGAAAAAAACTAAAAGAACTAAAACCACAAACATAAAAAGAAAGAAAACGGAGTACTGAAGATTCCCTTCGCGCTTAATGCATAGAAAGCCAACGGCAGTGTCGTCGCTCGCCAAGTCTGCGCCAAAGGCTCCTAATTGGTTGATGGGTTCGCCAGCAAGAGACACGGATAAGCCTCAATCGCTCTTCTGGCTACATACTATGAGTCGTGCAAATTACAAACTGGTCACAAGGTCAAGTTGTGACGTCACGGTATGCATACGAAAATACATAAGGAAAAAAAGGGCAGATTGTTTTCTGATTTATTATTTTATTTTCTATAAAGAATATAATATTAAGTCAATTATAAAAATATTTTAAATTTTTACGTACGCAGTTAGATATGTGTGATTTGCGTATTAAGAACTGTTTTTCCTTCGAGTCCCAATAGACCCCCATTCGACCCCTTGGGTCAGATAGATCCCCTACTGTTGTTAAATAGACCCCTAGGGGTCTATATAGACCACTTTGGCGACCCCTGCCCTAAACAAAGCGAAGTGATTTTCGACCGGCATAGTAGGAGTAATTTTCTTGGATGCAGTACTTTGTATTAAAAGAGTCTACATTTGGTTCAGCCTTTATCCAATTTCGGCCAAATGTTCACAAAGGAAATTAGTTACACAGAAATAGGCTTCAGATATTGAAAAAATGAGTTGAATACCTATCTTCGGTTTTCCAAACTCATATTCTTTCCATATCACCGTGGAAGAATTGAGAAACTCGTTTAAAAACCTTTACTTCTGAGTCAACATTAATAAATGAAGCGACTCTTGAAGAAAGTCGTTACAATTATAAATTAATAATGGAAGCGATGCAGGGTTTAGCAGTCGAAGTTCATTTTCTTGTTAATAGATGTAAGAACTAAAATAATTTATTTTTATTGAATATTTTTTTTTTAATCTTAACTGTTTACGGTAAAATGAAAATGGTGTTCTCGGAGAGAAAGAAATTTTGCGCATCGCTAGAACTAACAATAGAAATTTAAAAAATATGAAATATTCATTTGTTTTTAAATTTTTATCATTAGTTCACACTCTCCCTATTTATATTGTTCAAATTTTAAATCGTTAATAAAATAATTTTTATTCATCGACTCAATATCAAATATATTGTTTAAAAATTGTAGTGGATGTTTTGATGTTAATACAGTCTTTTCAAATATGAATTAAATTTAATTGGTAAAAATACAGTTTAGCCCAACCACTTGGTTAGATTTCAAAATTTGCCAAACTTGGCGATTTCTTTTAGCTGAACGTTAAGTTCGTGAAGCGGACCAGAGTATCCACATTTGGTAAAATACCGCCGAATAATTCCTGTCGCCACGGACGGTTGGGCTAAACTGCATTCCAATCATTTAATTTACCGGATGAATTTATTTTGCCACTTAATATTATAATTCTGTCATATGTATATACATAATTATATTAATTGTAATTATTTAATAAAAAGTAACTAAGTAAGTAACTCCTTAAGCTTTTGCTGTTTATATATAACTAGCATTATTAACTTCTAACTCAAATATTCCCACTTCTGATTTAGAACGCTGTACATTGCTTTACATACCTGAGAAATGAAGCAAAGGATATGAGTCACAGAAAGAATATTGCAAATGCTAATTCTCTATGTTCAGAGAAAAGTAGTGTTAAAGAGTTCCTCTTTCACACATTAATGACAAAATATTGGATTCTTAAAGATGCCACAATTAAGGTAATGCTTGAAAATGAGCCGGATACTTCCAGTCTCCTGTGTCAGTGTTTTGCTGATGTTAGTATAATAAAGAAATGAGAAGTAGCTGGTATTAAAAGCGAGATAGTGACAATCTGTATCCCTTATATTCAATGTTATAATTACAGATTGCACTTAGTAGTAGTTATAACAGTGTTTGAAGTATCTGAAGAGAGGAAATTTGTTGAGAAATTATCAGTGTTACGAGAACTTTTTTTCTATGAGGGAAAATTGTCTCATTATATGAAAGCAGAAACCATACTGAATCTTCTGGAGCAGTTTGGGAGCAATTCAAAAATACCTTTGTTAATCTCAAGAAGTAGAGACAAATGGTTCATTATTAACGTCACAATGAGAAGCAACTCGAAGACTATTGGTGATAGACTTCGCAATTTTGAACCTTGGTCAAATGACGGAGGTGACACGTGAGATTGAACCTTCCACTCCAAACTTCTACACCACACTTACGGAAGTATGGGATCTCGTCAAGATTTAACTTGCCTCAGCTTCTAATTATTTGAACAACTGAATTTCCTTAATTCCCTTGAGGTTTTGCAGTGATATATTTCATCTTATACTCCTTCTTTCAAAGTTAAAGTGAAAATGGATCATCTCCGTGTAAGGAAAATATAGGGTTGCTTAATTTGAATCATCCAATTTCAAAATTTCCTATATTGATTAATAAACGACACAGATTGATACAAAAATTCCTGAAAACAAGGAAAAACTGTGAAAGTTTCATACTGTGAACAATAGTTGGCCTTCGTGCTTTCTTTGCAAAGCTATTTCACAAAAGCTGTTTTAGAAACTCTAACGGAGCTACCTTACAATTGTAACGGTCGCAATGAACCAGATGACTAGCTGTTGGCCACCTAAGTCCCCTGATAAACGATCCTATGTCTAATCACCAGATACTCCATGGGATTTCTTCTTCCTTTGGGGGCTTGTAAAAGTTTAAGTGCATACGCCATCGTTGCTCACAAATTTACTTGAACTGAAACAACATATTTCTGATGCTGTAGATTCCTTTATCACAAACATAATCAATTACAACTTGATCTACTGGAATTTCCGTATTGAATTGACATTAGATGAGTAACTAAATAAAGTTACATGGATCACGTTTAAAAAAAATTATTCCATATTTCCCTTTTGCATTTATGTATTACTTGTCATTTTGTATTGTTTATTTATGAAAATATAAAATTTTGAATTCGAATGAATAATTTTGAATATACCAGTATTTTTACTTCCTGTTGTACCAAAATTCAACAGAAATGTTTATGTAATGATTAATCCTTTATAATGTTAGAAAATTACTGACTAATATTTTCAGGAAACATTATAGAAATATAGGATATCTTGTTCTTCTGTAAAATTTTCAAAAGTAGAGATGACCCCTCTTTAAAATGACCGAATCATTTATGACCAGAAATATATCCTGTGATTATAAGCGAATCGAAACTTATAAATAACAAATTGATATAAAAAGTGAAGAAATTTCTTTTCTAGCTAATTTGCTTCATTTATTGCTCCATTCGAAAAACATAGAAAAATATAATAAAGCACCATCTTTCTTGAGAGAGTAAAATAAAGAGCATTGTAAAATATATTTTGTAATTTTTTGCTCGACTTATCTGATTACATCAAAATAATATAATCAAAACTGCATAAAAAAGAAAATTTTTAACCTAAAAAGGAGAGAGAGAGCGAGCTTATTCTTAGAGACAAATTGTCCTATATTATGTAGAATGTTCAATATAAAGCAGACGCATTTCTTATCTTATAAGAAAATGCATTATCTTTTTTAAAAATAAATGATATTGTTGAAAATTAACTATTGTATTTATGTAATCAAGAAGAAATATTTTAACACTTGTATTATTTTTTATCGAAAACTTTTGCAACTATTAATATTATACTTTTGCGCACACTGTGTTTCTGTTTTCTAATCAAATTGTGGCGAGAGGTCGTTTTCAGCTAAATAAAATTATCCATTAAAGAAAAATAATTTTATTATCAAAGTTAAGATATGGATATGGATAAGTAAATAAAGAGAAGGAGCTCCACTACAAGCTCATTCGCATACGTCCTCGGCTTCTTCTCACGTGTTCCTCTTTGTTTCTTCTGATCGATAGAGGACAACTCTCTTATTTGGTATAATCAGTATAGAATTAATATTATAAGAATAACTATAATCTCACGGTTACAAACAAAAGACAAATTTTCCCCCGAATTGTTTCACACATTTTTCAATGTACAACTAATTCCATTAGAAATAATTAATTTCAGAGTGAATTATGTGACAACAACAATGAAATGTGGATTATTTTCCATTTTCTAAATAAAATATTAAATACTAAAGTAAATTGGTTTTCACTGCATTTTTAAGCACATAACGTTTTAATTCTGTACAATATTAAATTAAATACTAGTTGAACAAGAATTCGTCCGTGAGATTTTGCGCAATGCATTCAATACATTTAAATGTAAAAATTATTTCCCGAAATATTATCAGAGATTATGATTTATCCTTATTAATACTGATGACCAAAAATGGAGCTCAATATAATATTAATACAAACTTTATAAAATATTTTTTTAAAAAAAAGTTCGCACTGATGGTCAAATTAAGAACTGTTTTTTCATTCACTTTTATGTTTACTGTAAGAAGAAATTAATTTAAAATAATTATACAATTCCCAATATTAATAATTTCTAATGAATTACTCTACATTTAGGAAGATAATATATAAGTTTTGTTACGTATTCAATTAAGAATAATAGTTTGTAAGAAACGTCTTTACTTTAACCTTACACAACAGGTTTCATTCAAACCGCTACAGTACAAGTGAATCTCTAAAAGATTTTCTTCGGGCTCTATAATTGAAGGGAGTCAATAAATGACACAAGGGATTTCATAAATTATTTGATAAGAACTTTATTTACAGAAAAATTATTTACGCTTACCTTAAGGTATTTTAAAAGAAAGTGTAAATGCACCATATAATTATAAATATGCTCGTTACCAGCAATATCCCGGACAGTTAGCGAGTCCATCTTGGATAGTCATCCTGAAATGAATGATCACTAAGAATGAGGTGTTCTGACGATTAAAATGCCAAGAACTAATCATTCATTCTATATATATTTTTAAGTGGAAAAATATTCGTGTTAAGATTTCAATTATTTTGATAACTCAAAATATTTAAAAATAATGTCACGTGGTTTTTGGAGCGGGTTGAATTGAACTCATAATAGACATCTGGATAACGTTATTTATTAACAAATGAAGAATAGATACACTTGGCCGAGACCTCTCTCAGACTGAGAACACATGGGCTTATAATAACACATGGGAATAATCTAGAACAATGCTTTGGAAATGTAAGAATATTCTTCTAGGTTTTAGAAATTATAGTGGAAAAGAGAAAACATTTAAAAACAAATCTTAATTGAATTTCCAATGTTGTCAGCTCTCGATTTTGAAACAAGCAACACTTGTACTATAGATGAGGGCTTTACTGAAGTAATTTTACATTTAACTTGAATTTAATTATACGTATATCAGACTTTAAACACACACAAAGTGATATTATTTTTGCAGCCAATATACACAATTAATAATTGTTTATTTACGTATTACTAAATTTGATAAACAACGAATTACACAAAAAACTATATTCACACTCACAAGAGTAAAACAGGTTTTTTTTTTCTTTTCATCAAATCTATACATTTTAATGAACTGAACAAGAGAAGTATTGAAAAAGGAATTATTCTTAATACTTCTGTTACAGTAGATAAATTAAAATAACATAAAAATAAAGTGTATCAGACATAAACAAACTCATGGAAAATTATTAAGGATCTCACTTTCATTATTCTTATAATTATTATGAGCTGCAAAAAGGAATTCAAATTTGATGTAAATTTATATCCAGGTTTCCATAACAGTTAATTCTATTTTATTAACTTTACAGCACGTGTTTCAACAGATAGTGGTCCTACAATTTTATCACAAGGAAACTGTTATATTATTCACTACTTACAAATTTAAAAAGCTTTTGTTAAGAAATATAAACAGTAGAGCCTACTGTTATTTATACTCGATATGATAAAAAAACCTAGTTATTTTACACTATAGTTATAGTTCTGTTGTTTGATTATAATAAAGTTATATTAATGTCCTACATATCTTTAAATTGAATATTAGCTTAATGTATTTTTTAAATTGAAGATTTATTTTTTAGTTTTTATTATTTATTTTTTAATTTCCTGGATATATATATATATATATATATATGTATGTATATCTGTGTGTGTCTGCGTATAAGTGTGTGCATAGTAATTTAGAATTTATATTAAATTGAATAAGTTAAAATATTCTAAAATGTTTCAAAAAATTGATAAATTGCCTTTTAGAAAAATTTTAAAATTATTTTCAATAAATTCACAACTTAACCATTAAGAAATGAAAAATGCGAGGTGAAAAGTGAGTGATAATACAATAACGAAATTTAACTTAAAAGGAAAAATCGTGAATTCAGATGTAGGTAAATTAAAATAAATTGACAAAAACACGAAAAATAACAAAAAAGATGAAAAATATAAAAAAATTTAATAATCCAAAAGTTTTGAATGAAAAACAGAAAATTGGTAAATAATATATTTAACGATGAAAACCGACTTTAAACTGTTGAGCTATGTTAATATAGAATTACTGGCTAAAGTATCTAAATCATCAAATAATATTATTGAAAAAACCGCTACTAAGACGAAATTACATTTGATAGAAAAAAATTGATGACTAACTCAAAAATATAAGAAATATTAGACAAGAAAGCACACAATAAATGACGAAATGGAACGCTTAAAACAAAAGCTAAAACAAAAATATTATTAAAAACTCATAAGACAAACCAAAATATCACATTTTTTTCATGCACAACTGCAACGTGCATAAAAACTACAATTTGGTGTACAAAACACACGCAAAATTGAACACACATTTGCAAATTATATATATATATATATATATATATATATATATATATATATACACTGCTGGCCACACAAAATGCAGCACCCTGAAGGAAGCATGCAAATGATGTGAAATTTACATCATGCGTTTGCGACGATGAGTTATGCAAATCATTAGCATTGCAGCGCAGACGCACATCACGGGCGACCGTAGCGCCACTCGCAAGCGCTATATAAGGGGAGAACAGATTGGCGATTTGAAGCACGACAGTTGTTTTTTCTTGCGTTTTTTTTTTTTTTTTTTTTGCATAAGCTGTTTACATATGCCTTGTGAAAGACTTAGAGAGTCTTTTAACCAAGTTTCTGAATTCGACCGAGAAAGGATAGTAGCCAATAGGGATTGCGGATTATCTTTCAGAGAAATCGGTCAACGTGTTGGACGAAACGAAGCAACTGTGATGCGAATATGTGATCGCTGGATGCAGGAGGGACCGACAGAACGACGGGGCCGATCGCACCCACCTCGTTGCAGAACAACCCGTGATGACAGGCAGATTGTGCGCGTGGCAGTGATGGATCGTGCAGCCACATCACGAACCATAACACAACAGATTCAGTCTGCTACGCATCATCTGGTGTCCGCTCGTACCATTCGATGCCGTTTGCAGCAGAGTGGAATGTCCTCAAGGCATCCATTGCTTTGTTTATCCTTGACTTGAAACCACAGACATTTGCACCGCTAATCGTGCGATGAACGGTGGACATGGACAACGGGATGGAACGACATTGTGTTTACTGAAGAATAACGTTTCTGCCTGCAACATCACGATGGTCAGATTCGAGTTTGGAGACACCGTGGTGAGAGGCTGCTGAACTGTTGCGTTACACATCGCCACACTGGTCCTGCAACCGGTATCATGGTTTGAGGTGGTATTGGATTTCACTTCCACACCCCTCTAGTACGCATTACCGGTACACTGAACAGCCAGCCCTACATCTCTGAGGTGTTGGAGCCCTTGGTCTTCCCATACCTTCAGTACTTGCCATCAGCCTTATTCCAACAGGATAATGCGTGACCACACGAAGCACGCAATGTTCGAGAGTTCTTCTTTAACCATAAGATTGAATTGCTTTCTTGGACTGCTTGTTCTCCCGAGAAATCACCATTCGAAAACGTATGGTTCATACATGCACAAAGACTGGCCCGGGATACACCACCCGCTGCTACACTAGATCAACTTTGACAATATGTGGAAGCCGCAGGGACTGCTGTACCCCAAGGATACATCCAAAGTCTCTTTCATTCTATGCCGAGGCGTGTGGCAGCGGTTATAGCTAACAATGGCGGCTACAATAACTACCGATTTTATCATCATCCACACTTCACAAGAGGCTGTAAATTTAATCGTTTGATCTTTGTACAACATGTTATCTGCCGAATAAATTTCGCTGTGATATCTGTGATCCTTCTGTGTGTTGCATTTTGTGTGGCCAGCAGTGTACGTACACACACACAGAGAGAGAGAGAGAGAGAGAGAAATAGATGCAACTTGAATTATCATGTTCAGAACGTGGCCATAGAACGAGAATCGAATCACTTCCAGGGTCCGCTTACAAGATACCACAAGGATTAAAAGCTTCGCGTGGGAAGAGGCCATTATGGAGTTCAAGTAGATACACGGAGTGTCTGGGATCTCTCATCGTGCAGCAGAGCAACCGTCATATATACTTTTACCGAATAAGTACACGGAGCACAACCTGACTGAGATGAACTGTCTTCTCATATTTCTGTTATAAATATCACTTGAGCTTTACTTAAATAACTGTACTACAGTGTCTTTACATATTAATCGCTTGAATAAGAATAAATAGCTCCGAATAAATCGATGTTCTCATCATTTTTAAACCCTGACATCATATATAATTATACAGTACTACCTCCCTGTAAGAGACACCTACCGGATCACACATTTTAAGGTGTCCCTTATTCAGATTTCACATACTAAAAAAGCTGCAATTTCATTAGAAATTACGGATGCATCAAACTTTAAATAAACTATATATAAGTAACTCACATAGTCACAGTTATTTATTTGAATTTCCAGTTAATGAAAAATGAAAATTCTTTAGAAGAAAAGCTTAGTTAATACAAATATATAGGAAATGAATCTAGAGTTTTGTACTGACAGAAATTAATTGAAAATAGTTCCTTATTAAAATTTGCTTGTATGTACTTACACTGCTAGCAGATTTTGCCTCTCGGATATTAAAGTCACTGATGATCTCAAATCCTTCACTTGTACCAACAGTTATCATGATTTTTTTTTATTTGGGAGGTGTTATTTTAAAGCATTTGTGTAATTAATTATTTGAAACTTTTCGTCTATTTCACCTTCGTTTTTCTCGTTTACTTTCTAAGATATTTTTGTTGAAGATCGTATCATCAACTACATTTAAAATGAAATATCTCATGTCGTCACAATGGTATTTGCAGTACACAAATTTTCTTTAATTTCTTAATATGCTTTCATTTGAGCACTGTAAACAATTTTGACAAGTTCAACCAATTTATTTTTATCAGCAGTATTTTTACAGTGGGCAAATGAAACTCAATTTCAAAATTTCAATTCCATTGGTCCCCGTGAGGGATTGCATTACAACTTTTTAATATTGTTTTCTTTCCCTTTCATAGAACTGCGGAATGAATAACGAGATTTTAAATTCTAAGATAGAAACTACCATTTTCATTTTACCACAACTTGCTCTTTCTTAATGAACAGTCCCAAGTTTCCCTGCTTAAAAGCACTTTTCAAAAGGGAAGAATTAACTTTTCTATTTGTTTTTAAATTGTCACAAAACTGCCAGTCACTAAGCACAAACGTGCCTTCGAAATCTTAAGCAATTACTTATGATGAATATTTATATTTTTATTTATTTCTAAATGCTATTATTACAAAAGTAAAAATGTAATATTGAAATGTATAAAGCATAATTTATGGAGAGTAACGAAATAAAATTAAAATAAAGAGATTAAACTAAATATTATATATATATATATATATATATATATATATATATATATATATATAT
>BMAW01091447.1:0-16882 GCA_019974015.1 Nephila pilipes | reverse complement strand
TGTGTGTGTGTGTCACAAATAACTTAATCTTGCTTTCTGCCGAAATGGATTTTTCACACTAGCCATTTGAGGGGGGGGGAATGTAGGAATAGGTTTTACGTTCTATTTTTATCGATAGATGGCACTGCATTATTTTCCAAATTGAAAGCTGTAAACAAAGACAAACCTTGAGAGTTTACTTTGCTCATTGAAGAGGTTCTTTTCTCTGAAAGGCGATGGTCTCAAATGCATGAACTAATTTGAAACGAATTTTAATTCACAATTCTTGTCATTTATTCAGGAAAATGATTGCATCAATCTGAGAACCCGGAATGATTTAACCAATTAGATGAATGATTAAATTGTGTGAAATATATTATTCTGTTTTTCCCCGTCTTTACAACCTATAATTTACTCGGTTGTTCTGGAAATATGCATAATCTCTGTTAAGCTAGATTTAATGAAAAACGTACTTCTGGCACAGAGCCTAATTAATGAAACATTGTAAATAATTGAATTCCCGAAGATTTGGTTATCTCTCTGTACGTATGGGAGGTTACAATTAATTATGATGATAACTTTCTACAAAAAAATTGTAAGTATTTTGTTCTGACATAAATATTTTATCAAAAACTTTTCAGATATCACTATCAGGGGGTGACACCTTAAGCAGTTGCTATCGCAATCTAGATACACCACTGAGCTCATTTATTGGTTATAAAAACCGTTACGTAAGGTATAGTCCAACTGGGAGAAAGGTAATGGTGTTGATTGCATTAACTGATTGTTTAAGGAATCAAAAAAATTTCATTTCGTATTTATGAGCTCTTTTTGTTCTATGAGTGGTTGTATTTTTAACTTAGAGCAGAGAAGGAACACGAGGGCTAAGATCCGGACTTGCCACCACAGACCTACCATGTAGAGGGGCCGATGCATATTAAATCTGGTCAATGTCCCAAGTCCTCCCGTTGGCATGGTGCGTAAGTTTGGAGAGCGAGGTGCCAGCTGAGGGGTCGTCTTCGTCATTTGATTGAGGCTCAAAATTAAGAAGTCCGCACCAAGAGCCCTCGAAATGCTTTCCTGTTCGACGTTAATAAATAATTCTTATCATATGACATCAATAAACGGTGTGACCATACCATTCTTTCAACGAAATTTCCAGATAACGCGGTCCCAGTATTTTCTCTGGAGTTATGAATTTCGCTTACAAAATGAAAAGTTAGAAATTATTCATTGATATTTTATAACTGCTTTTATTATTTCTATAGTTTTCTTTTTAAAAAATACTCTGCCGATTCAAATTCCCGATAATTTAAACTGATACAAAACGCATCGCTCATGCCGATTGAAAGTGAAAGGGAAAGCTGAAATTATTTTATAAGTGAAAGTGTTGAAACATTTGTAATCGATAGATTCATTTTATGTTCAGTTTTCTCCCTTTGAACACGCCTGTTAATTTGGATCTATCCGAAGTATTTCAGTGAAAAAAAGTTATGAGTAAACTGAATACAATCGTGAAGAATGAACAGATCAAAAAATTTACTGACGACGAGCGTTTTACAAAACTAAGAGTTTATTTCAAATTTCAGACCGTAAGGCTGAACAAAAGTCCCTGACAGATTTTAAAATTTAATTTAAAGTCGATTATTTGGCATGCGAAATTGCGGCTTGAACCGCAAATCTTCCCACGCTGAAAAGTTTAGTTTTGAAGATAAAAAAAAAAGTAGTTTAGAATTTCTATCACAGATGGCACTATAAGATTTATGTATTATATGATTGTATATATGTGTATTTGAAAAGTTAAGATTTAACTTAGAACATCAGAAATGATACCTCGAGGCTCAAAACGCAAAGGGCATTGAAATATGGTTGGCGGGACTCCACATATAAATGACGGGTATCTGAAAAAACGCCATACATTTGCTTCTGCAAAACAAACATGCTAATTTTTTGAGTGCGAGTTTTATTTTGTTCGCTTTGACGATACAGATCTATGAGCAAAATTCAAAAATTTATTTTCTGTTTCCATAGACAAAACTTTTCATCGTTGAAAGCAGATTAATCCAAACCGCACTCTCGAAAAACATTCAGCTGATTTTACATTAAATTTTCAAGAGCGTCACGAACTATCTGTAGACACTGCATATAGGAAAACAAGAAGAGAAGGCAACTATATTCGCATCATATCATATGCCATTACGGAAAAATTAACTCTTCTTTTTCCAACATGGTGACGGACTAAAAATCCTTGGAACTCTGTTTGCTGTAGCCAAAGAGTGTTATAAAAAGTAATCAAATACAAAAGCAATAACAAACAATAAAATATATAAATAAATTGATTTTGGCTTTGCTAATATAATTTTTTCATGTGCTAACATTTTTCCCCTTAAGCTCTCGAAAAAGCAGATGTGTCGAAAATGAATATTAATGAGTGTAAAAAAAGCGTATTTTTCAGAACCCCAGGCACCGCAGAAGTAATTACTATCAAGAAAAGAAATACCTTTTTCAAATTCTCAATGCATTTTGGTTTTCATACGAGTACAAAAACGTTTCCTATATTAATAACAATAATAATAAAACAGACGATTCTGCTACATAAAAATCAATTATTAAATCAAGCATTAAGAAATAAGAACAAACGATAAATTATTAAAGTAGACAATAATATTCTGTAGGGATATTAAGAGCTGACGATAAAATATTAAGTTAAGTATATCTTAACATTAAATATACGTTAAGCTAACTAAACGTATTATTTATTAAAAAATAATAAATTATTACGTCAATCTTTTTTATCTAGTATCATGAACCAGGTATTTTACTTTCACACATTTTTGTTGACGTCATTTTCTTAAAACTACAACATGTTAGCCATGCTATTATTTGTTTACATTAAAATATTATTCAACTTAAAATATTATTAAAGGCCTTTTAAAAATAAAATACAGTTAAGTTCTATCATCTGCCAAAAGGTACGACAAAGTAAACTGCTCAAAATCTAAAATAGAGTGGGTCTGTAGGCGATTCAGAGCCTCTTTTTTTTACCCCATCTTTTCACAACAAATTTGGTGTCAACACTTTATATTCTCTTGTAAAGATATTGCTTGGTCAGATAATCAGTAAGTATGAATGCTTAAGAAATGAAAAATTAGAATTTCTTGCCAATTCTACGCGAATAAAAAGTAAGGAACCCAATTCCTTCACCTTTGCATTTTGAAGAACATTTTGCTTGTTTCATGTATGTCATTCGGTAGACCCCAAGCCTTGGCAACGTGAAACAAAAAAGACGCCAAAGAGCACGATAAATACACTTAATTAGCAACCCTTGTTTTGACGTAACCTAAGTGAACTCTTCTTTAAAGCAACTCTTTGGTGCAATTTAGCATTATTTTGCTTACGGCTGATAAGGTGTGGGATAAAATAGGATTTTATCAAGTCTATCACACGAACGTTTCTTTCAACTCCAAAATTCTAAAAAGAAAATTTTAAAATGTAATTATTCTCTAAAGAAAATTTTAGAGTGTAATTTGTTATCTGTTATTTTTTGAAATAGCCTTTAACCTATTAAGAGAGTACTAGTAAACCTACCTTTCGCGAATTTTAATTATGTATTTATTTGCGAAATTGTTTTCGGTGTAAACAATAACTAGAAATAAACATTTATTTCATAGTCATTAGGGTCGGAAATGCTTTTATAACTCATTAGGTTTTGTAAGCAGTAAGTGCCATCATCACGAATCGAGTTTCATTCTGTATTTAACAATAGAAACCAAAAGAAATCCCTTAATGAGCATAACTTTACGCCTTTTATTAGTCGTCTTTCTACTCTCTTCTTCCATATTTTCATTCGTCACTTGCTACTAGACGTAATTTCCGCTCAGACAATAATGAGATTATATTATTGCAGAGACTATGTATGTAAAAGCTTGTCTGTTCATTCAGTAAAAATTATGTACAGGGTCAATGCTGTACTGTGATGAAAGTGAACTAACGTTGTTATTTCAACTTTTACTGCATGTTTATAAAATAATTACGAATACTAATTTCAAGGTAATTAGCATCGCGCGTATAATAATAATTAACTAAAGTAATAATGAATTTAAACCTTATTTATTATTACAGAAAATATTAAGCAGACTATTATTCTTAACTGTATTAAAAATTCGTTGTTCTTATTAAAAATTATTTTTAGAATATATTTCCGAATAATTTTTTGGTAACTGAAAGAAACATTTTTTTATTCAAATCTATGATTTGTAATGCTTGAATTAGAATTAAGATTATTTATATCTGCACTTTGAGTAACTGGATCCATTAAATCATACCATTTGCAAACGGAAAAACAATTAATCAAGGGCTTATAAAATATACGAAAAAAATTACCATTACTTGAAATAATTTATTACGTGGAGCACTTGATTTCCTTATGTATTACTAGTTGAAATACTTGACGTTGATAGAAAGTTAAATGCTATTTTTAATACAACTTACTGCATAATGTATTAGATGTTATAAATAAATATTAATATTAAGCACATACTCACAGATAACTAAATTACAAGCATCTGTTGACCTTTAAATTCATTGCGAATTTTAAGATATTGATTCTCACACTTCTAACATGCAGTTAAGAAATATATTTCATTAAACTGAATACAGCATATTTATTCAGTAACTAAAAGGACCTAAAATAGTACATGTTTAGTCTTTCTACTGATTTGAAGTTACGCAGGATTTTTGTTTGGAATAAATAATTATTGTTACAGAAGAAACGGGACACAAAATAAAGAAATTTCACTACCAAAAGTTACGTATGGCCTAAAAGCATGTAAAGAATAGAAAGATTATTAAAGAAAAAAAAATGGAATTCAAAATAATGAAATTCTACGGTAAACGAAAATCGTTTGGCACCCAAAACGTGAAGAAAGAAGTTAGATTCAGAACTAATCATTTGAATGTCTCGAGATAAAAATGAAGTCCTTAGAAAATTGTTTTTAAATTCTAGAAAACAAAAACCTGTTTTCGATCATTTCTTGGATTTCTGATTATGAACAAAATAAGATAATAACGTGAATTTATGAAATACAGATGCATTTTAATTTTCAATGCGAATTTTATTTTGTGTAATCCAATGATAATTTTTTTATTCTTCCGTTACAAAGTTGAACATTAAGTTCATTACTATTGAAAAAATGAATGGTGAATAGAAATATTACATTATTCATTAGAATTGAATGGGGTTGCACGGAAACACTATCATTCAGTTTTAAATTTTAGAATTCGAGGTTGAACGTATTTTTCTGAATGATTTGACCCAACATTCGGCCATTTCTCTTGGAATTTTAATAAACATATACGATAATGTATCAAATGTATTGTTAAAAAAATACTTATTTTTTACTGAATTTTAAGATACATTAATTTTATGATAAGGTTTTAAGATAAGTTTTTTATTGTTGTAATGTAATTTTTCAAAATTAAATTCATTACTCTAGTAAACAAGAATTAACTGTACTAACAAGCAAATACATGTAAAAAATTTTACTTTTTTGGACTGTCTGAAAATGTTCGAGTAAAATTTAATGAAAATAAAGTAAGTTAAAAAAAATTAAATCCTGAAAACTTTATGTAGTATTATAGTAAAAAGAATCATTTATGAATAACTAAGTATGATTATAAACTCTTATGATGACTCGATGAGTTTTAAAGTTAAATCTAAGAATGTGTGAAAATGTAGTTGTTGGAAAAATTTCAAGGCATAAACTACATTTTATAAAAAAATATGTACAACTTTATTGTTCCAAAAATTCAAATGAGTACAGAACATTAATTCGTCATAATTACAGACCAGCTGATTAACATTTTTTTTTATCCACAAATATAATCTGCATGCAATGTACATCACATAGAACGATATTTACAACAGAATCATAAAAATCATGTTTGATAGAGATTTCCATTTTTTAAACACAATACTCGTGCCGTTTTAATAGAAAAATATTTGAAATTAATTTATTTTTAAATGCGTAGAAAAGGTGATTTTATGAAAGTTTGCTTTCTTTAAAATATCGTTTGTATATTTAGAGGTAGATAAACTTACTTATGCGAATGTTTAATGCTTTGAAAAATGGCTGAGCTGAAGTTAATGAAAACAGTTAAATACATCAGTGCTTTCTTTTTTTCAAAAATGTCTATATTATTTAATAATAAACTGAGAGTTCTTAAAAGAATATGAGCAAAATAGAACGAATAACTAGACAAAGAATGTAAAATTAGAACTTAAGCATTTGAATACTTGTATTCCACCCTATATATAAAATGAAACAATGCTTTGAAATTAGTTCGAATAGTTATAACACAGATATTGAGAGAGGTGGCAAAATTCATATCGAAATGATACAAAACAGGTACAAGAATTATCCTAAACTAGACAACATTTTCTGGAAAGTTTCCGCTGCTATTGGACATTTGTTTTGACTGTTAAAGTAGTCACAATCACCTCCAGAACCTCCAAAATCTCGAGCTTGTACAAGACCACCTTTGTTCATAAATTTCTTCACAGCAGGTAAACTGAAAAAAAAAAAAAAAATACAGTTCAAAAACGACGCTTTTATCTGTGTATAGTATACACTGATATAAAAAGTACGAGAAATCTCGCGCGATAGTAGTGCCACCTATCGGGCACTCTAGTTAGAATTTCTATTATGTTATTGTGCGTTAAGCCACATATTAAAATTTAAAGTGAAAAGCTTTATCTATAGTTTAATTTTATAATAATAAAGTTTAAAGAATTTTAATTATTCGGAAAGTCTAGGCTGATGACATACAATAATTTTGCATTATTCTTCATCAAAGGACAAGTTTGCAAAAAGGAGTTTTTGAACCTTTAAGTTTTATTTTTACAGTACAAGTCTATATTGCACAAGTGAATGTGTCGAAACAAGTTTCTACGATAGTCTTCTATCGGATAAATGGAACATTTTAAGTTTGCATTTCAGATTTCAGAGGAATACGATGGAAGAAACAAATCACACAAAAAGGTGTCATAAATTTTTAATTAATACTAGGAAGTTACCAAAATATCTGGATGAAATTTGTTCTGAATATTCATTGAGATCCTTGTGTTCACAATGGCAGCTATTCATGTTGATGTTTTTGCGTTCAGAAAGTCGTAGGTTGGAGCAACCATCAGTATCGTAAAGTTTCAGTTATTTCTAAGAAATAATTGTGATAGAAAGTTAATTTTTACTTATAGTATGTTTGACTCATAGTGTGAGGATCCAGAATTATTATCCAAAGTTATATATTTCTCCTAAGTTTTCTTGACTTTTCGAAGGCCGTCGTTGTAGAACTCAATATATTGTACTCTACCTTCTCTACATTGCGGGTTACTTCAACCAATAGCCTCCTGAAACCAAACCAATGAACATGAATAGCTATAATGAACAACATTTTGTTCATTAGGTTCCATTAATATGAAGAATAATTTTTATTGATAGATCTGTCACTTCTTTGTAATATTTTAAATTTTATGATACCTGCTCGCACACGAAGAGTTTTTTTTTATTACTTATTTACTCTGTTTATTTTACTGAAATTCGTGGAAAATACACAAAATTTAAGTAGATATATTTTAGAATTCTTGAAATATAAAATTTTATAGAATCTATACTTCTTTCGTTTCATTATGCAGTCATTGTTACCAGTTTATTTAATTAACAAAAACTGGATATGGACAAAAAGTAGTTCTAACAAGCCTGAAAATATACCTCGATTGTTACCTGTAGGAATTGAAGATATAAAACAAATACTAATAGTGATCTTCAAAGTATATCTACTTACAATAGTAGTTATGTGTATTTTATACAAAGTCTCTAGTTCTTGAATAAACAGCTTATAAAGACATTATTATATATTTTCCCCCCCCTTAAACCGATAATTGTTTTTGCAACTCATAAAAACAATTTGTATATTTTCATTAAATCATTTAAAATCATCCTGGTAAATTTTACGTATTTATAGAAAACTAGATAATTTATTTACATTTAAGATGAAACAAAATTGTCGGGACTAAAAATTGTTTTGGAAATAAAGTTAATATTATAAATGTTACTTGAATATAATGAAAACTTTCTTTAGTATGGAAGAATGCCCATTTTGATAATGTATTACTCACTTCAAAACATCTTCAACTACATCGGCAAGTGAAGAAGAGGTATCTCGTCCCCTGCGAGTGTGTTGTCGTTTGGCATTTCCCAAAGAACACAAAGCTACTTTCATGCATGATTCACCATCGATATTGAATTGGTTGAGAACAGAGTTAACATTGTTGAAAAAATCGTCTGTGTTGCCACCTAAAAGACATTAAATATTAAAATTATATGGAATGAATTATTCTATTTCGCAGAAATATAGTATCAGATTCAACATTTCCTTCACAATAAACAAAATTACAGAATCACTTTCATTTAATTAACAACAACTCAATATTCTTATATAAACGTATGTCACTAGCTAAAATAAATGGTGTTGCGTGGAAGTCGAATATGTTATTACTTATACATGAAACATGCTTCATTTCTTCATAGATTTCATTTATTTGTGAAGATTTTTTATAAAAACGGTAACAATTATTAAGCACTCTAAAGAATGCAAAATAATAGCAAATCATTGCAATGTTATGGAATCTTTCTACAATTAATTCTAAGCATGCTGACAGATAAAAGTGCATTCAAACTTGTATTCGAGATATCGAAGGACGATGAGCAATGTAATTGAATAAAAACAGAATAGTAAAAAACTTAAGAACACAATAGGAATAGCTTTGGCAAAAAAATCAAACGTAAGCTTAGTGAAAATATTCGAAGATGTGGGTCAACTAAAATAAAGTTTATTTCAAATTTTTAAGTTCAGATATTGATGATAAATTTTTATAGAAAATATAGCAGTTCATTGATTTTTTTTACTACATGAAACTTCATATACGTTTAAAATTTAAATAAAATGTTTCATTCATTTTTTTTTTTTGCTAAATAATGACGGAAAGAAAAAAAAAGTACGATATTTCTTCTTAAATATAAAGACACTTTTGCATTTGTATTGAAACTTAAGGCTCCCGTCTTTGATTTCGTGAATGCAATGTTATTCCTATAGAGTTTCTATTACCGTCCTCCAATCTTTACTATTTCATTTATCTATTTGAATGCAAAAAAAGTGCACCCAAAAGAACAAAAGGTAATGAAGGTTTATGTGGAATTATATTTTCTTCCCCAGTTCTTAAAATATTTCAGAATATTTATTTATAGACCAGAAAAACCACAAGGGAATTGTTATAATAGGCAGAGGGAATTAAAAACTCGAGGGGGAAATGTTATTCCGCAGAAACCTTCGTTATTTTTTGCATTTAGATAGATGAATTAGTAAGGATTTTAGGATGGTAATAGAAGTTCCATAGGATTAACATTACGCTCACGAAATGAAAATGACTGATAGACTAAAACTTTAAGGTAAAATTTTGTCTTAATTTGATTAGAGAGAGATCAAATCTTTTTACTTTACATTTGCGACGAGTTTAATTCCCCCCCCCCTTTGAATAAGTAATTTTTTTCTTCTTTTTGAAATCATTTAATAAATTGGTTCGTAGGATAATATTATAAATTGAATATAATTGATACAGTGAATAGAAAATGTTCATTTTCGATTATTCTTCTAATATTCAATCTACATTCTTCCAATATGAACGTATGATTTTTCTCTAAAATATTACTGAAATAATAACAAAGGAATTTTGTACGTTACAAGCATATACTTCAAGCAAAGTACGTTATCAAAAGAAAAATATTTTTTTTTTCTTTATTACAAATAACAAGTTCAAGCAGTTAAAAAATTCCTTTTGAATGAAAACATTCTGCCATCTCTAGTTACTTACCGTCTCTGAACACTCCTTTGCCGTCCAAACTGAACAAGCTGGTGACTTTAGGGTACAAAAGCGCTGCGGTCACAGCCATGGCTGCCATGGTAGCCACAGTACTGGACGTGCCAGAACCCAATATATTGGGACTCAGGCTACTGGCTTGAGCGGTAGGAGATGCATAGCCGGAATTAGAGCCGAAAAGACTACCTAGACCTCCACCAATGGAAGGTGCAGCTAAAGCAGAAAACATCTTTGCGTAAGGAATGCTGAAGAAAGGCAGTTTAAAATCGAGACCCACCTATTGGGAAATAAAAAAGAACATTCTAAAACATTTGGGAAAATAATGTGTGTTGATTCTGATAGTATAAATAACTCTCTTTTTGTACCCGAAGTAGTTATAATTCTAAGTATTAATTCTAACATAAATATGCGTTAACTTTTCTCCGGAGAAAGAGGAACTTTTTCGTTGCATTTTCGTCAGATTCTAACATCTTAAATATTTTGAATTTTAACGATGACGAAATAAATATCGTTTCATATCATAACATGAGTTATTCGCAAATTTTCCTTTTGACCAACATCTGGGTTTTTCTTTTAATTCTATATTTAATTTCCCAGCTTCTTCCCATTAAAATTAAACGTGATGACAGGAACAGATAACAATACTGGTCCCTGGTCCTTGACTTCTGGAAGGGGTTGGTCTCGTTCTCGAATCTGTCACTGTAAGATTATGATCAAAATAATTTTAATTGTCAAATATTAATACCAGACATATTAGCCGAAAAACTGGGAATTTCGAACTATACACCAACTGACAACAGTGGCAAGACTACTTTATTACGTCAGGTCCATCTCTAAGCCTAGGCCTACCACCATACACCAACAATACTCTTTTAGACGAAAGGCGGCAGTCGGTTTGTGCCTAGGTTTCTGAGATTGTGAGTTACGCACATTTATTGGTTACGCATTAACATTTGTATGAGTATTTAACAACATACAATGTATTCAAAATCTACAGATAAGAACAAAGTTATAAGTACATATTTTAAGCCACCACAAATACTTTTAAAGTTTATTTTAATTAGTACAGAATCAGGACAAGTAAGAATGAAGCATTTTGAAGGTGAAGCTGCGAAACATAAAAAATTGAAGAGAAAGCAGGAATCTATTGATGAAAATTATTAAAACTCGACTAATTTTTCATTAATACAATTCTGCATCTTCATCTACTTTTACCAATTCCCCTAGTATATCTAACAATGTATCTGAAGTTGAAAGGCAAGGACAGGATTCCCTATTTTTAAATGTTCAAGAAGGAATAATAAGACCTACTGAAATAAGTACAATGACTGAAGAGGTTATGGGCAGTTCAAATATTTTTATTGAAAGTACAGATCCAGGGAGGTAGTCTTCATATATCGAAAATAATTTGCAATCGAAATTCTTGTAGATATTGCGAAAATTGTGAAAGATTCAATAGTTTATCCCAACAAACATAAAAATTTTAAGAAATCAGCACGCATAAATATTAAAAATCAGCATGCACGAAATCATAAAACTAAAAGTAGATATCTTTCTGTGATGTTGTTCAAGAAAAATTTACGTAATACTGAGGCTGTAGACCGCGAATGGCTAATATATTCTCCATCACAAGGAAAAGAATATTATTTTGTATAAAAATTGTTTTCATCTACCAATTCTAATTGACAAAATTTCTTGTCGAAAGGATCACTAACTTTTGAGTGGTGAGCATTCATTTTTAAAATTAAAATTGGTCAAATATTAATTTTGAAATCGTATGACTTCATCGTTTTTGAAAAATTTAAGCTTGATGAATACTGAAAATGAAATATTATTAAGAGTTGATTTGAAAGACATATTCTTAATTAATGATTTTGTGAATTTTAAATGTAGAAAACGAGCTTTCTTATAAAAATTTATTTTGTTATGGATTGCTTTTGTAGAACTGTACATGTACATCCACCTAATTCGATAAAAGGGTTGCAGGTAGCCTACTTTTGCATAGAGGCCGAGGGTTTCAAGAAATCTAAAGACATTCCTGCGTGATGATGCAAATTAAATAAACTTTGTGACATTGGGCTATTCGCGGTTTCTCTTCACTAACCTTGGGGACTTTCAATTGAGATTGATTGCTTTCACTAAACAACCTTTGCCCAACCAAAAATGAAACGTGATGAAGAACATTAATATGTAAAGCAGTTAAGAATGAAGTGAAGCAGTTGAATTGAGAATTATATAAACTTCATATGAAGGAGTAGAGTATCTGAAGGAGGATCAGAGAGGCGTTGTAGTGAGAGGAGGTGAAGTCTAAGTGCTATATAATAGGAAAGAGGAAGTATAGACTAGTATTGAGGCTCCGAGTATAGATTACTCGGATAAAGATTGGTTCTAGTATTTTCAGCAGTTGTTCCAGATTCGGAGTTGCAATTGATAAAAGATATTGGTAAGAGACTGTTAGATTATTATTGTTGGGTTGAATTAAAGTGATAGAAAACTTAACCTGGAGAGCATAATTATTGGTGTCATAGTTAATATATACTAATAAATTGTGAAAATTGTTTTGGTGGTTCTGTAATTATTGGTATTGTAGTATTTAATATTTGAAATTAGTGATGGCACAAGATAACGCCCGGAACGAAGGGGTGTTACAACTTTAGAAATCGAATGAACAGAGATTATCAAATAGCTTAAGAGCGACAAAAAAATGAATTGAATACGAAGGTTATAATAAAAAGAATGGTGTTTGTGTGAAATGCATAGAAGTATTCTGGCGTGGATTTTATGAGATTAGGACTCAATGCTTTCGCAGCAAATAAAAGAGATTCTCGTTTTGTATTGCGGTAAGCGTATTCTTTGATAGACTATAGAAGTTGTTAGTACTCGCGGATAGGGACTTAACTGTAGATAGCATCCACCTTATTTGAGGAGCAAATAAAAATATTTTGAGTATAATGGACTATTTTAATTAATTGGCCCGTGCTTGAACTTAAGTTGAGATTTGGATCTCTTATTCAGCGTATTCTTTGATAGATTATCGAAGCTCTTAGTACTCTATTATACGGTGTTAACTCCCCCCCCCCCCCCCCTTATTTGAGGAGCAAATAAAAATATTTTGGGTATAATTGACTTTTTCAATTAATTGTCTGTGCTTGTACTTAAGTTGAGATTTGGATCTCGTAATCAGAGTAACATTTAAGATGACAGACGTGACGGGTTATAGGATACCGTTACAATATCTTCCCAGAAACGTTTAATATTTTTCATAAAAAACTTTCAGTTCTCAATTAAGTTATTTGTAAAAAAATAAATAGAAACTGAGAAGATACATAAGACTATTAAACGTAAGAAGGACGATATTAAAAAAGTTGATGAAACGTATAAATAAACAGGAAAAAATTAGTTGAATAAATATAAAGTCGAAAACCGGAAACATTTTTATGCGACAAAAAGTATTTAAAGTACTCATTCCTCGAAAAAGTTAAATAAACATATGATGTAAAGTATATGTATTATCAATTCTATAAAACTATTTTACTTGTAAAATACATAGTTTCTTTGCAAAGCAATAATAAATTGTTATGGGAAAATCTTTAATAATCTTTTAAGTGGAGGGCGATACTTGCGTAAAGAAAAAAGAATATTCTGATTATTTGTAATAAAGTGTACCTGCTTATTGTTAGACTATCTTAAGTCCGTGTTTTTCACACGGCGGAACTATTAAAATAAGATCACGGAGAATAAAATCGCAAAGGGTCATGCGTGTTTCCCTTCCACTACCTTTTTGGGTTTTCTCTATGGCATTATTTGATTTGAGAACCTTGACTTGTGAATAAACAGTGACTTACTTAAATTAACATTGTTATATTTTGAAGTGTAGTGAATGAAAAATAGATTAATTCGGGTGTTCAGATGGAGAGATTCTAAGTGTTTATGTACTACTAATAGTTTGAAGTTTGAGAACATTTTGTGCTCATGACCAGAAAAATAAACGGCCGTTAGATAGTTGAACCCGATTTATTTGTTCCTGACTCGGATCCTCTAATGCTGTTTTTGAGATAAGCAGAATTTTCGGATAATCTGATTATGGACATGAGAAAGTTCCCTCTACGCATTCGTAATACAAATATTGATTTCTGATTATTCTTAGACAAGAATAAAAACTGCTTAAAAATTTAATTGTCTGTTAATTTAATAGTCTGATAATTTCGTGAAACCCTAAATAGTGATACTGGTGCATCACAAATTGTTAGAAGCATGAGAAGATCGTGGCGTCATGTGACGTAATATACACTAAAAGTATTCACAATGGAGGTCAAGAAAGCGTAAAAATGCCGAAAACTTGCTCACTGATTTTTTAAATGAAACTTTGTTTAAAAATTCACAAATTGATATTTTTCCTTGTTCTTTTTTCCAAAGAAAACCAAATGTTTATTCCGTACACCGTATGTATATCGGGTAGATTAGAATGACAGATTTCTGGGTGGGACGATTTAAAAATAAAAATGCCAAATATTAACCTTTTTCAGAGCTGTTTTTCAAAATTCTTCAAAAACTGCTAATTAGTTTGAACAGACATGTTATTAAACAGAAACAATTCATCATGGCATTAACCTTGCAATGCCGACAATTGTGATGGTTTATAACTGTTTCATTTCCCCCACTATTTGGAAAAGAAGAATAAAACATTTTATGAGCTGATGTTAGGGATATATCAAGCAGGTTAAACATCCAGTGTGTCATTTCCTTACCTTTTCTGTTTAGTCTAAGATAATTTTGGATAATTTTTAATGTAATTTCAGAAAGGTTCTGTCATTGAGGTTTCCTTTCACTAATAATTGTTTCTGTTTAAATTATGTTTATTTGTCATCAGGCAATTTTCTCTCAGAATTTTAACTATTTTGTAAGCATTTAGATAACGTATTTCTAAGCAATCACGAGATATAATAAATTTTCAAAAAATAGTCAAAATAATTCTATTTCGTTTTCAATTTCCTCTATATTCAAGAAGAACAATGCATATCAGTCAAAAAGATTGCAACGCGTTGCTCTAAAATATTTAAATCTACTTTTAAGATTATTCTATGTTTAAATTTTTCTAAAGTGTCACATTCAGATTCAGATATATCAACATTATAACTTTAAAATGAGAATATATAGCAGGATATTTTGATTTTTATAAGAAACGGTATAAATAATGCATTTACTATACATGGAAATTCGAAAAATGTTAGATAATATTCTGAATGTTTTTATCTTTGTATTTATGAAATTCTTCAAATGTCAGAATTTTTAATCCTTTTATATCTATACTTTCCAAATTCGAGATAAAAAAGAAAATTTGAATTCTTTAAATCACAAAAATTAAATACATTTAGTTAATCATTATTATTAAATATTTCACGAAAAGGGGCAATTAAAATATTGAATTAACTATTTAATTTTGAAAAAAGTGTTTAATTGTTTCAAATTTTGTTATGCACAAAATATTTCTGAAATGGAACGAGAATATATTTTTAAACAATTCTATTTAATCACGATACTTTAAAAAGCGAAAACACCTTCAATTTCATCAATCCATTTTTTAAATTAACTCTTTGTTAATTTTTTTTTAAAAAAAAAGTATTCCGAATACTTTTATCATTTTTCGCTCATAAAAAAGATTCGTATTCTCCAAACGATTTTAAAAACGGAAAATGATCATCAAACGTACGTATAAAAAAATCGGGGAGAAGAGAGAGAAAAAAAAAAGAAATGGCAGAAGTTCAACTTCCAAAAATATATGGATGTGTGTTTCTACTGCTACTATATTTCCTAAATATTATTCTATAAAAACCTTTAAAAAGAAATTTTTTATAAAAAATAAAGTAAAAAAGTTTTTTTTTTCTGGTCGTGTTTCAATATTTCCTCTTTCCGAATTCGATTTTCGAAAAAGAAAAAGAAAAAACGCCGATCTCAGCACGGAAGACAATTTAAAGTCGCTAAAAAAGATAGTTCCACTGCGAAATAACGTTAAGTGCCGAAATGAGTTGAGAAGTATCGATGCTTCCAATGTGGTTTTATTTCTTCGATTCATTTTCCTGCTAGAAACTCGAGTTCCATTTTGAGAAATTTATTGCTTTGCTTGATTGGATGCCAAATACGTGTTTCGTTAATTTGAAATGTTTCCATTTGGCTAAATTGCCCGAATGTAGCAAGCGAGTTAAAACGGAGGACAAAAATAGAAACTTTTCTACTTTGTACTTATCGAATAATTTTAAAGAAATATCGATACGTTCCATTTTACTTTTTGAAACAAATTGATTTTTGAATATGTGAATAAAAAAAATATATTTGAAAATCTTCTATCCCATATTACGAGTTTTAATGATTTATGAGAGTTTTATTTTCGATACACACACAATTAAATAAACTGCATGGTGTTTTTATTCACTTATTCGTTATGATCAATTTTCGTGTTTGGTAGAAATTTCGTGTTTCATTTTGAAAAAGTTATTGATTATTTTGATATCATTTTATATAATGTCTCTAAGTCCTATAATGCATTAAATCACACTGATCTTATTTCACTTCAACATGCTATAAAAATATCAAAAGAGAGAAGCCGCTCAAGTATTGGCCACGTTATTTGCTTCGGTTTTAAATTGCATGTGAGGGTAATTTTCATAAATATTCTCAGACCAGTTGAGTTGAACAAAACATGTATAACGCTGGCGCTCTTTTCCAACTCAACTAAAATACAAACAATGGAAATAATTTTCGGAAAGAGATAAAATATAAAGTTGCATCAGTGGCCTTTAAATTACGACTCAAATCAGAAGACAGAAAAATTCTGTCCTGGAATGATAAAAGTTATTAAAACATGTAGAACATAGTGAATTGCTAACGATGACTTCTTGTTAATATTTTTAGAAAATTACTAACTCATGGCAGTTTTCATTCTGAATGTGATTCAGTGTGCAATGCTCTTAA
>BMAW01091438.1:0-11830 GCA_019974015.1 Nephila pilipes | reverse complement strand
TATATATATATATATATATGTGTGTGTTTGTGTGTGTGTTATATTTTTAATGTTATATATATAATAAATCAACTATATTAAGGAAGATTACAAAAAAATACACGAAATGCCATGCATAGCAACAATTTTGGTATAAATTTTCTACATCTTAAACCGGAAACGTAGCACAATGCCCTCTATCAATGAGGGAAAGTACGATATCAAGAAAAGTTGTATAAAGACTTAAAGTGAAAAAATGAAAACAAAATTAAAAAAAAAAAGAGTAAAAATAATTCTAAACAGAAAAAAAAAAAATTTACAATTCTTATGTTTTAAATTACTTTTAATAAAATTCACAGGAAATTCTGCTTACAGAATTGTTTTAAGAAACTTATACAAGTTATTGTATAAACCTGTATTTTAGTCACAAGTCTAAAATATTAATTAAAAATTATACTAAATTAAGTTCCAAAAAATATTAAGGCTCAATGAATTAACCCATAAGGATACTTTATGTATCTCAAAGGAAAATATATCTCTTTTATCATATATATTACTGGAAATCTTATTATTTTCTGTTTTTTAAAAAAAGATCTAAACATTCTGCTTCATTTTTTTCAACATGAGTATGTAATAAATTTAAATACTCTCGATAAAAATATAGAAAAGTGCTAAAAAAATTTATCATTAATTTGAAAGAAAATAATTTTATTAGTATATCTAAACATCTTAACACTATTATAATAAGAAATTATCTCCACCAAAATATAAATCAATATTGGCCAAGTGGTAATTTGTAAACCGACCTTGTGATACACCTTTAATCTGTTTATACAACATATTGATAAAAATACATAATTTTCTTTCAAGTCTTATACGAAATATTGAGATTTTTATATGCAATAACATTATTAATATTAAATTTCTTACCAATCTCGCTTAGAGTTTTAATAAGATCATCTATATCAATAGAATTAAGAGGAACTTCACAAACCTAATTATAAATTTAAAAAAAACATGTTTATTATTAATATATTTGACAATATCAGCCCTATTTTTAATAATAGTTGTACTCTTCAGGTTATCTATAATAGTTTGTTAAATTTTTTGTAATTTTCGATTAGTAAAAATATAATACATATTTTTAAACAGTTAAAGAGTTGCCTTTCTAAATTTAAGAGAACTTTTAAGAAATTTTGGTGTTATAAATTTGAGGTTATCTAATATTAATATATATACCAATTTTGTTGTACAAAATGCAAGAATTCTATTAGAAATTTCTTTCTCTCAATTTTTCATTACTCTAATGTGCTGTTAGTCTCTAGAAGCTTATTATTAAATTAATGTAGAATGTTTTTCATATAATAGCATAATTATTAAGTACTTTGTTTACGTTACTAGTAATGAATCTGTCCTAGATATTAATAATAGCTATTTTTGAATCTTTCAGATAAGTATCCTTATTATTATATTATCCGTATTATTATATATATACTTCTCTAGAGTTTAATTTCTTAAAATATAATAAGTAATATAGGCTAATCTGTTTAAAGGCTTATGATAGAAGACCATTCTTAATCGCTAATTTATTAATAAAATTAAAAGTATCTAAGCTACTTTATTTCTTAATATAAAAACTAATGTTCGTAATATTAAGTTTGAAATTAATACCATGATTCATAACATCTCTTACTTTTTTTTATTCTCTAGAATATCCAAATTACCTGTAATCACATGTTAATATTCCTTATTGATATAGTATTCGTAATAATAACACATACAAAAATCGTTTCCTTTAAAAACTTTATTAAAATTAAAATGAATATGACCCATTTTTATTTAATTTAAAAGCCTTTTTAATGTTAAAAGTTTAATAAGATTTTTTTTTTTTAAATTTTCTAAGAAGATTATTAGAATTGATCTTATCAAAAGATTTATACATAATTTTAATTGCGCAATATTCTATTTGTTTGCAGCTATGAATTATAATCTTTCATATTATATTTATGGAACAAATAGTTAATTATATCCTTAATTAAATTAATACACAAATACTCAGTTTTATTATTATGTCCTGTAGAATGTAAAACGTGTTGACGTATTCTTCATGTTTTTGTTCACAGAATCGAAGCATCAAATTCAAAACCCTCGAAAAAGTATATTTTTCAAATCTTTCTTCATTTTACGAGAAAGCCACTTACTTCTGCCACACTTCAAAACAAATACGAAGTAAAAAGATCCGAACTTATTCTTCTTTACTGTTTTCACATGAATTTCAAATCAGTTCCAAACGCATCAAATCAAACGATTTCCTTTTTCGTATCGTTTGTATCTTCTGAAAAGAAAAAAGTCGAGTTTTCGACGCTTTTTAAATGTGTTGTGATATTTTAAAAATTCACATTCCATTTTTCGTGAATGGGACTCAATCGTAAGTGTATTTCTTTCTGAATGAAGAGGAACAAAAACTGAAAACAAAATTCCATTTCATCTTCTTCTAAATTCAAATATATGTTTCGTTATTATGTTGAATACGAGCACAATGGTATAATATGTGGATGTGTGCAAGATGTAATAGACAGGAGTCATAAAATGTCATGCCAGAAACAATTGAATTACTTGGTTACAACTTTATATTTGTTTATATGTGATATTCGCATAATTTGACAAACAGTATGCATGAATTATTAAGAAGCTCATATGAGGTTTCCTAACACATAAGCTTAAATTTAAGGTAAATGACAATTCAAGTAAATTATTTTAAATACTGAATGAAGCAAATTATAGTGAATACATAATAAACATTTAATAAAAAAAAAGTCCAATCACTGGTTTTCAGTAAAGTACAAAAAATAATGAAGAAAATCTGTTTACAAGATTTTTGAAATTAAAACACTCTTTATTTCTTAGGGTGGTGACGTTTAAACTGTTTTTAAGAAGGAATGTTTAATTTTTTATAAATTATTACAAGTGAAATCCATACTTACATCAAGCTTGATTTTCTGCCTACAAAATAAAATACTTCTGGTCTCATAGGTTTAAAACAAGTGCCGTGATATATTTTTAAAGTTAAAAAGAATACAAAATACCTACTTAACCAAGAAATTAGACCATATCATAAATAGCTATGAAAAATGAAAATAATAATAATTTCAAAATGTTACTTCAGAAAATAGTACATATTTTCATCTAAAATCACCTAGGATAATTTTTTCGTTAAAGTTTGTAATGTTATTAAAATTATTTCAATGCTAAAGTTTTGAATCAAGTTCTTACATTGACTAACGTAAGCAGAACAAAATGAAATTTTTCATAACAAAATCAACGCGAATGTGTTTCTTGATTACTGCTATCATTAATTAACAAAAAGAAAAAAAACTTAGTCCAACTTTGCTTGTTTAGAACTGTATAAAACAAATCAAATTTTCAACTAAGTTGCCTAAAATATATGACTTTTTCTTCTTATTTTTAATTCTAACAAGGTTTTAAATGCTCTTATATATCAACAATATAAGACAAATTTCAAATAACAATTTTTTAATTTTTAAAGCTATTACTTCTTTTAAAATTATAATATTGAGATGTATTTATATAATTAATTGCTCTTTTTAATTTTACCTTCTTCAAACTAATCAAGAAAATTACTATTCAAATAGACCAAACCATCAGACAGTAATATTTTCTTAACAACTACAGTTTAAAGACTCTGGTCAAGTCTTTTTCCCCAAAAGTGCTCAAGAGAGTCTTCCACCCAAACCGTTTTTAATTTACCGAGAAATAGCAAAAGGAGAAAAATAAATTATATAAAACTGTTTATATTATTGGAAACTACAATCATTCGAAAATAATTACGATTTAAGATTGATTCTACTTCATCATTTGAAGAAACAGTGAGCAATATAAAAAATTCCTTTTTCAGTTCCCCAAAATATGTGTTTTGACCGTAACGTAATATCACTTCTGTATATAATACTATTTTCAGAGTAAGTGGAGAAGAAAAAGATATGTACAATTACCCAATAATGCTAAAGAAGCAAAAAATTTGAAGAAGACATCTGGTGATTCAGATCTCCTCCATGTTTTAATGTTTTAGATTCCTTTACACTTAAAGTAATTATATTACACTTTATGATAAATATGACAATTATTTCCATCACAAATACTTTAAATATTGTTTGAATTAGTCGAGAGTGCTAGCGTACGTTGCTGGATTAAATTCAAATTTTCAAATTTTATTATTTATGTATTATTTTTTACGCAGGAATAAAAAAAATGCTGTATAATAATTTAAATATTTCGGAAACAAAAAAACCTTCATTAAAACTGATATTAAATGAAAAATTTTGCTTTGCACATTTGCTGTAAATTAATTAATTCGATTAAATATATATGTAAACTCCAATTCTCAAGTACGGTAATGTGTAAGATATCCAAAAAAAGAGTTTCACCTAAATGGATTGACAATTGATTATTATTTTTGCACATTTATTTCTAATGAGTACAAAAAAAAAACATTTATCTTTTTGATGCGTATTGGTCGGCATTCAGTACTTAATTTTTTTCTAGTTACACTCATTTAAATGATGTGATATGTTGATCGTTAAATAGTTGTTTTCCATAATTGGTAATTTGCTTATCGTAAAAAGTAAATTAATTGCATAATTTAAAAGCAAAGAGGTAACTTTTTTAGGAAGATGAAATTCCTAACACTTCAATGTCATTTACTCTCAGTCACCTAAAATTAAAGAAATCTCATAAAAATTTCCGAAAGTAAAAAAAAATTAATTATCGTGATCATTTATTTGCCTCTAGCATTTAATGTAAAAATATATTTCATATCACTTTTATTAACATTAATTATTTTATTACATCAATACTTTTCGATTTAAATAAATTAAATTTGAAAACTTAATTCATATCACATTCCTCTATGTATTTATCAGCCTATATTCAAGAATTTAAAACACTTTTATAGGAGATAAAATAAGAGCAGTTTAAATTTTGTAGGCTTTTGAAACTAACTGAATAGCATAGATATCAAGTTTATTGTAAGCAATATTTTAAGTTGAGGAATTTCTATTAAATCTTAAGACAAAATATTCTAGATAAAAACCAACGTTTTTTAAAACAACGTTTTTAAATGGTGGGAAATTTTTTTAAAAAATTATTGAAATATTAGTGAAAACTTTGTAAAAAACCTCTCATCCTCTCGTCTTTAAGATCACTCTCTCTGCGTAATTCAATATATATTCCCTAGATGGCACCAGGTTACTACACAAATTACGTTATTAAAAAAAATATTGAAATATTAGTTAAAACTTGTCGCAAATGTCTAAATATTGCATTGTTAAGCGAATAAGAACGATTCCCAAGGTTTCGGAGCTCTAGCTTAATGGGAAATTGGTTAAATTAACGATCGAAAATTTGATGACACACACACCAAGTGAAATACAGAAAAACGTTGTAAAAAAGCAATTTATCGGAAAGTAATTGGAATATATTATTAAAAAATATTTCTACACATACATATGTGTAATAAAAAGTATTATCAATTCATTTGAATCATCATCTGAAATAATAATCTATTATTTTTAACAAACAATGAGATAGATATGTTTTCTGAAGACATTAATTTTAGAAGAGTTTTTAATAGTCTAATGTGGAATAAATATACTATTCAATTCAAATGTTGTAAATAAACTTTAAATCGTTTTCTTTTATTTAATGTATTTAAATCCCCATTGAGAGATCTAATCCCCATTAAAATAAATTAAATAGTTACACTGTCAGAAACGTCTCTTTTCTTTTTACTTGATAGTTTGCGTAGAAATTCGCTACAAGAGCTTATAATGAACTACGCCTTGACTTAAAATATATGGAATAATAACTACCTCTACAGGAGCGAGAAGCTGAAAATTGTAACTAAGAAAGTTAAGCTACCTTAATTCTAAATATTAACATCTTGTAACTGAAATCTGCGTCAACTGTAATGATGCTTGGTGATGTTTTTACTTTAGGATAAGAGATGTGCAATTGATCTGTGCTGCTCACAATATTAATATCTGCTTTCGACTACATTTAAGAATATCATTATATAGAAAACCGCCAAATGCTGTTACTCCTGTTATTAACGTATTTGGATAAACGTAGATATAAGTGCAGGGTTTGTTGAAGACGTATAATCTGGATAGAACTAAACATAATAAAACTAAATGAAGCAATCAGAAAGAGAGAAAGTTTCTCAATGTGCGAGTGTAATATATTATTACCTAAATACACTGGTTTCAAAAAGTTAAGTTACAACTAATCTTTAAGTGTTTAATTTGAAAATAAATTAACATAAAAATTCGAAATTTGGAAGAATTGTACTTAAAACCATTATTTATTTAATTGTACATAATTTTAACAGCAAGCATGATTAACGGAGAATTAATATTTGTCACAAATTTCCACTGTTTAAAGAAATATAAATCACAGATAATTTTGAAAAATCATAAGCTTAGATTTTTGTAACGAACGTGCCCATCTCTCTACCTACTTACAATTAATTGATGCCATCGATATTTCACAACCGCAATAAAGCTGTAGGTGTTGAAATGACAAGCATCACTCATAAATAGAGCAACCTTTGTTCCTGCTCATTTAACGATCCTGAAAGAGGATTTAAGACAAGTCACATGTCTGTATACGTAGCCCTTAAGATTCTCTATCGGATTCAGGTCCGGAAATCGAGTTGGGCATTTCATTTGCTTCAAATCTTGATCCTTATGTATGTCTTGATCCTTATCTTAATCCTTGGATTACTGTAGGTACACAAAAAGTGAAATCATAACTTATATCCGTATTGTACCCGTGGAATACAACGTCACTGAAAGAATCCGTATCTATTTTTGTAGTGAATAAGATAAATAATAAAGCTTGTCAAACTGTTAAAAATTATTTCAAATAAACATACATCAAAGATTACGTACAGTGGATTAAATCCAAATCACACAACATGCAGTTAAACAAATGTGAAAATGTGCCCCTTTTTAACTAGATGAGCTCTCTAATTTTCTATTTTAAAACTTAAGATATTCATCAGCAAATCAAGCTTGGTGAATTCTTGAATCATCAATATCCACATAATTATATGGTGTGACATATGGAGAAAGGAACTCGGCGTGATATTTCACAGCAATCATAGTCCCCAAGTGGAGCTCAAATAGATAAGTGTGAACACCCAAAGAGATTTCAATCTAAACCTTGATTCGACCTTCCCTATAATTGTGTCCGTCAATAATGTTAGATTGGTAGAATCTGGCGCCTTGTTTTCTCCAGATCAACACTCGATCTGAATAATTTTCCAAAGCAAGATGGGATTCGTCTGTTAGGAGTACATAATCCAATTGCTGTCTAATCCAGGCAACCCTTGCACAACGTAAATGGACACTTATGTGTCTCCGATTAAGATTGGCCCACAGAGTCATTATTACATTGTTTCCTTAGCTGTGAAGACGGCTGCGTACCGTTGTTGGAGATATTGCTATCCCTGTTGCAGCACAATGTCTGAGGTTGGAATGAATTGAGGATTTTTTTCCTTTTGGTCAAAAACTGCAGAAAGCAGTTTTTCGCAAGAACCACACTAAAAGACGCATTAAGATGTCAAGTAGTATCAGAATTTGATAACTCCATTTCCATCTATTTGATTACTCACCGACTAAAAGAATCAGGTAAATGACATCTAGTCGTGACTAACAATATCTTAGTTCCAATAACTGAATGGTCGATAGGGATTAAAAAATCACACTATTTGGAAAGGAGGATATCCGCAGTTTCCTCCATCTTCTGTCCAATTCTTTAAAAATTACTGGTAGTATTATTATTTCATAAGGTTTTATTGAAATTACTTATGATCATTCATTCAAGCACTATTTTTAAATTCCTACTATTAGCTCACACTCTCTCTTATATATATCTTGTTCAAATTTTCAATCGTTAATAAAATACTTTTTATTCATCCACTCAAGTTCAAATACATTTTGTTAAACTTGTAGTGGATGACACTTGATGTCAATACAAATTTTTCAAATATTAATTCATTTATTTAAATTTAATTGATGAAAATGCAATTTGGCGGCCCAACCACTTGGCGCGATTTCAAAAATTGCCGCACTTGGCGATTTTTTTTGGCTGAACGTTAACTCCGTGAAGCAGCTTAGGGTAGCTACATTTGACAAAATACCGCCAAATAATTTTTAAAAAAGTAAATAAAATAAGATTTTTCTTTGTTGACGTAAGTAGGAATTGACTTAAATTTTTTTATATTACTTGCTTACTCATGATTTCATAATTCTTATGTGAACCTCCAAAATTGTTAGTAGCTTAATAACAGGTCAATTGAAAAGTCCCCGGACTGACACATAGATGGCGCTACTAGAATTAAATCCATGTTTTTTAGTTAGCCCTAACCCTCAAAAGATGCGTGTATAAATTTTACAGCTGTCGGATCATTAGTTTGTGAATTATAGCATTTTGAGTGAAGCAACTTTTGTTATTGTGAAAAAAATGGATAAAAAGGAATTTCGCGAGTTGATAAAATATTGCTTTTTGAAGGGAAAAAATACAGTTGAAGCAAAAACTTGGCTTGATGCCGAGTTTCCGGACACTGCTCCAGGAAAATCAACCATCAAGGATTGGTATGCTAAGTTTATACGTGGTGAAATTAGCACCGAAGACGGTGGACGCCCAAAAGAGATTGTTACGGACAGAAACATTAAAAAACTCCACAAAATGATTTTGAATGACCGTAAATTGAAATGGAATGAAATAGCAGACACTCTAAAGATATCAACTGAACGTGTACATCATATCATTCACGAATATTTGGGTATGAGAAAGCTCTGTGCAAAGTGGGTGCCGCAGGAGATCACTTTTGACCAAAAACAACGACGAGTTGATGATTCGGATCAGTGTTTGAAGATGATCAAACGTAATGAACCCGATTTTTTGCGTCGATATGTTTCAATGGATGAAACATGGCTCCATCATTTCACCCCGAAGTCCAATCGACAGTCATCCGAGTGGACTGCACACGATGAACCCGCTCCAAAGAGTGGGTAAACGCAACAGTCGGCTGGCAAGGTTATGGCGCCTGTATTTTGGGATGCGCATGGAATAATTTTCATTGATTACCTTGAAAAAGGAAGGACCATCAACAGCGACTATTATATAGCGTTATTGGACCGTTTGAAGGATGAAATCGCCGAAAAACGGCCGCATTTGAAGAAAAAGAAAGTTCTGCTTCACCAAGACAATGCACCGTGTCACAAGTCAGTGAAAACGATGGCAAAAATCCATGAATTGGGCTTCGAATTCCTTCATTATCCACCGTATTCTCCAGATCTGGCCCCCAGCGACTATTTCTAGTTCTCAGATCTCAAAAGAATGCTCGCCGGAAAGAAATTTTCGTTGAATGAAGAGGTGATCGCCGAAACTGAGGCCTATTTTGAAGCAAAGGACAAATCGTACTACAAAAATGGTATCGAAAAGTTGGAGGGTCGCTGTAATCAGTGTATCACCCTTGATGGGAATTATGTTGAATAAAAAAAAACTAATTTTGCCAAAAAAAGGTGTTTTACTATGATAGGCCGGGGACTTTTCAATTGACCTGTTAGCTTAATTGTTTTCAGATACCGTAAAGATAAAACAATTTTTCGTAATAATTGTTAATTTTTGTTGGTAAATTGCTTTTCAGAAACTGATTTTAATGTTTTTCAAGTACTTTTTCTTTTCTTATTTCCGACCATTTGTTTGTATCATGTGATAAATTTATTAATATTTATTTCAGATTTTCATGGAAATATGGATTGAGGAATAGTACCAGATAAATGCCAATGGAGATTTATTTTAATATTTTTTTTTATTAATTCTTTTCTTGATTTGAATGAGCACTCAGTGTATGTATCATATTCGGAGAACTTTCACCCCCTACAAGTTTTAACAAAATCTGTATGAAATGATAAAAATAATAATAAATAAATGGGGCTGATAAAACAAGAAATGCGCTTGTTGTACATTAATCAAAACCTATATTTGAAGCGTATTTCAACTCTTTTAACATTAAAACTGGCGGAAAATAAGTATTAAGATTTTACCTTAACAATAGATATTTTCCAGTTAACCAGAAATAATTCATCCTGATATTGACAGAGAGAAGAAAAATTGAATTATTGATTATTTGCAAACCATTGTTAAACTAATGAAAGAAACATCATTTCGGACATCAAGAAAAAAGTCGTACAAGCGAAAACTCACGGTGTAAACAATGTGTTCAAATTATCTTGGATGTTAATTGTCAGATTATTATTTATAAGTTATTGAGAAAAAAATTGTTATTATTTATAAGTTTTAGAGAGAAAAAAAAATTATTTGACACAGTTTTTTGAAGTGTGCTGCAAAAAATACCCAGATTCTTTTCGTGTTTATTACTTAAATTTTTTGCTGAAAGTCTGATTATTATTCGAAGAAATATATTTAAAAATGAAACTTTTTGTATTTTTTAAATTCACTTTAATTACCCCAAAATAGAAAAGTAAATAATTCAGGACTCATTATCCACACGAAATCCATGTATTAAAAGTAAATAGGTTTGCACTGAATTATCAATGTGAAAAGAAACAAAAATTTTAAAACCTCTCTCTCATGTATGTACAGAATACTCGCATATAATAAAATGCAAATATAATTCAGAGTTCATATTTTTATTTCCAGGAAAAAAAAATATTTTGCCTATTTTCTTATGTTAATCAGAATAATATACAAAATATAACAGAATTCTATAAGAAAAATTGTGATTATGTATTTTTATTCATTGACGATTTACATTATATGCTTTGCGATGCTAAAACTACGGCATTATTTAAAAGGGATTCTTACTTATATTATTCATGCAAATTTGAAATAATACTTTTTTTAAAAAAAAGAATTAGGCTATGCCATCCTTAACTTAGCACAATAAACGAGAAAATATAAATATTACTTGGATAGACACAATTGACTATAAAAGTTGAAAGATGTCAAGTAGATAAGAGGAAAATTAACAGTTTTTTTTAAGAAGAAACTATCAATCAGAAATTTCTTATAGTATATATCATTGTCATATGTCAGGCTATAGTTTCTGCAGCATTTTTAATGAAAATAAATCTGAAAATTATTTTCATCAAAAAATTTAATAATTCTTCAAGTTAATATATATTAATATTGCTAGAATATGAATTCTTAAAATAACTCCTTAAAAATTTCCTTCTTTGTCAAAAATTTTTATTTATAAGGAAGTGTAGAACTTCTCTAGAGCATGAGTTTTATTTAAGAATATTTGTCAACATTTTTATTGAATGTTTTCTTAAGCCTAACTATTTTAATTTTAAGCTTTCTTAAATCTCTTGAGAAATTATTGCTTCAAGTAACGAGACAAGTTTTAATGAGAAATTAGCGTCAAAATTAAAAATTCGCTACTTTATATATTTAGTTGCTTTTCTTATTGCAACCACATCGTTTTAAATCGCTGAGAATTGTATCTTGAGCATACTTAAGTCTGACTATTTAAATTTAATTTTACATACTGTTAACCTAAATTTTGTTTATGATGAAATAAAATTATGTGGAAGAAGAGCACACGAACAGACTCAATCTGAATATTTATTTGTCTGGCTTCTGTAGACATTATTCTATAAATTAGTATTTCTATTCATTCAACTGAAGAGTAATGAAACATCATTATTCAGCAATTGTTGATTTTCACTCCCAAAACTGTTTTTTTCCTCTTCATTCAAATACGATATCTTTTTAGTGTCTTACACTATTAAAATACAGT
>BMAW01091430.1:1706686-1800112 GCA_019974015.1 Nephila pilipes | reverse complement strand
AAATTTGTATATCAAATGTTTTATTTGCAGGAAATCACTGTTAGTTATTTTTAATATAATAATAGTATAATAATACTATTTAATGTAATAATACTATTATAATACTATTTAATATAATAATACTATAATAATACTATTTAATATAATAATACTATAATAATACAATATAATAATTTTTAATGCTTTACTGCAGCATTCCATTGAAATTTTTTTCAATGGAATGCTGCAGTAAAGCCCTTTTGAATTAATTATTTGACGTAAGGATAAAATTTCATGTAATTTTTGAACAAAATATAATTCTCACTAATTAACTTCTTTCAAAAAAACATCTGTATTAAAAAAAAACTTACTATCTCTTCCTCAGTTTTTAATATAAAAAAAAGTAGACCCTTAACTAATGCTAAGGGATTGCTCTTTTTCAACTTTTTCAATATATATAAGGATTATTTTTTACGTTTTCAATATGAAGGGATTACCATATTCAAAAATGTGTTATATAATTTTTCAAGAGAGATACCAAAACTAACGTTACGAGATTACTATATTGTAAGTACTATAACTAATTCCCTAAAGTTAGTAACTATATTGAAAAATGTGTATACAATTTATTAAAATATACTTACGTAAAAAAAGTACACTATCTGCATAATAATACAAAAAATGCAACTATATCACAACTTCCAACTAACAATATAAAACTTCTTTTTGTCCAAGACTGGGAAAATTTATTTATATACTTCGTATCAACATACCATTGATAATTGATTGAACTAAAATGTTGATTAGATGTACGACGTACGGCTTTTTTTTTTTTTTTTTTTAAAGTTTATGTTTATATTCTAGGCAAGTTAGAGCATGTAGAGGCGTTATTGTATTCCTGTATAAACCTGTTTTCGGCCGTCTATCTCGCACCGTGCCATGCTTGTTATTAACTTAAGTAGTTGGGGTCATCAAGAACTATTAAATCAAAGGCGTATTCATTGGATTATTTATTTTTTTTTTATTTTTCATTTTGGAGGGATTATCTCAGTTTTTTTGTTTTGTTTTGTTATTTCGTTATTATTTTGTTATATTGTTGTTAGCGTGCAGATGGAAATTAAAAGCTTAAATTTATTAAAGTAAATTGATCAATTACTAAGTTTTAGTTATAACAATAAAACACATTACACACATCATTATTACTACAAGTGACAAATAAGTGGAAATAAATTTTGTCTATGTTCATTCACAAAAGATTTTATATAACGCTCAGTACTTAAGTAAAATACTATATTTTCAGCACCTACCTCTATATTTATATTTTACTCCGGACTTAAAAGTCGCTACTATTTTATTTATTGTTGTTTATTTAAATTTTCATAATAATAAAAAAGGGATCACACTTTTATTACTTTATATTAAACCTTGCGCGGACCCCCTGACGTTGTTCAGTGACCCCCAAATCAATTTTAATTTTCTATGTACCCCCTAAATGATACTGGGGACCCCTTGGGATCCGTAGGAACCACTTTGGGAACCATTGTTTTAAAACGTCACTGAAGAGACAGTAGCAAGTCTCGGATGATCGATGTAGGGAGGTGTGAGTAATAGTTTCACTTGGCAGCCAACCAATGGGGTTACGTTCTTTCAATATTCAGAGTTGGGGCCCGTAGATTCCGAGTAGTAAGACTTCTATGCACTCATAACGATATTTGTTTACTGTTGAACGCTTCCGCTCTCTTGTTTCTGCCCAACTTAAAGTGTGCTACTCACGTGTTGTACTCCTCATAATTTTGAGAATAATTCAGCAAAGAGGATGAAATCAGAGCAAATTTTGAAATGAAGTGAAAAACACCTATTCCTTTCCAATGAAAATAAACATTGAATCCGTATGCTAAAAAATGTGCCGGTCTTTTTTAATAAGAAAAGTTTGAAAACTAATACACATTTTTAAAAAGGCAGAAATATGTCTGAAGGTACTACTAATGAAAATGAGCAATTCAATGCAGAAACTTTAGAAGATCCTGCTGGAATTAATTTCTTTCCAGAACGAAGAGGTGATAAAATATCGCGAGGTTGGTTTCGAGTGTTGTTCTTTGGCGAAGGTCGTGATAATCTGCAAAAACTAAAATGTGAAAGACAAGTTCACAATGTTGTTAGTGAAAGTAAGTATATATAAATTAAAGGGGTGAAAATGCAGTTTAGCGTAACCACTTGGCAAGATTTGAAAAATCGCCAAATTTGGCGATTTTTGTGGCGGAGCCTGAAGCCTTCTTCGAAAGGGTTGCCACGGCTAAAGCCACCTCAGTGGAGAGAAAGCATGGTAGCCACAATGGACAAAATATCGCCAAACAATTCCTGTCGCCAAGTCGTTACACTAAACTGCATTCCAACCATTAAAGGCATACAAAATTGAATAATCATTATTGTAATATTGCTTAATTTTTTAATCATTTTAAATCGCAGTCAGATACAAGGTTGATTCCTGACCTGACACCATATTTTCAACAACAATGAAATATATAATGTGCGTAAGTTTTTTGCACAACATGGTTGTGAGTTAGAATGCTGTTTTTAGCCCACATCTTTGGCATCAGAAAAATGGGCGATAAGTCCCCAAATGAGGCAACCTCTGATTTTCAGGTTAAACATGGCTGTGATGCATGTCATCCTTAAAAATTTCTCTTTTTCTTGCCAATTTAATGCTCATCATTGTTCCATTATTGTACTGAGCAGAGGTGGACAAATACTGGCCCATGGCCACATGCAGCTTGCTAATATTTTTTTTGTGTGTGGCCTGCTAAGACAATGTTCCAATGCATACATACATTCAAAGTAAAACTAGGTCTATTTGCAAGGCAAGCGGGTGAAGGCAATTTTTATCGTTTCCTTTTATCAGGGAAACAAATAGTGCCTGAAAGTGTTTCTGCCAAGATTAAGGATCATCAGTAGAGTTTGGAGTATGAGGTCACAAGATTTCACGGCTATACAAAAATTGAGTCGAAATTCAATTTCCTTTCTTATCCCATCACTGATGACATTGACACAGCACCTTAGGAGCTTCAACTTGAACTTATTGATATGTAGTCAGATCATTATGCGAAATAAATGTTTAAATGCTGTAACATTAGTTGATTCTTACAAATCTTTTTCTGCTGAAAAATTTCCATGTATGAAGAAATTCACAAGGAAAATGTTCTCTATATTTGGGTTTACATATATATTAGAGCAAAATGTTTCATGTTTGAAGATCAACAAGAGTGAGTATTGATTCTCTTTGACAGATATTTAACTTGTAGGCTGTGATGAAAATCTCAGCTAGCAATCTCTCTCTTGATTTTAATAAAATTGTTAAGTGTGATAGGATACATTTAGCTCATTAAACATTCTAAAATCGTGCTTGCAGCTATAGATAATTTGAAATTTGCATAATATGGAAGATTAATTAAATTGTCACATTTTTATTTAATTTATATTTATTGATTTTATGGTGTAATTTATACCTTTTCTCAAATACATAGTTAACTAATGAATGCAATCATTTAAAAAGTAGCAGCCTGTCCCTAGCCTCCGCTTCCACAAAGTGGCCCCAAGCTAAAACATTTTCCCATTCTTGTTCCAGGGGTAACTGTGCTTACTCAGAATTTGTAAGTTTTTTTGGACCATCAGAGGGTTACTCTTCAGGCTTGCATTTGAAATTGGTTGGAAACTTTGGCTGTTAAGAAAATGATATGGATAACTTAATTCGATATGTATCTTTTTCTGATATATTTAACGTTTTTTACACATATGAATGGGTTTGCTAGGTAAAAGGTAATCTTCAACAGAGATTGAGCTAGAAGAAAGAAAATACCAACAATTCAAAAAAATTAACAGAAAGAAAGAAAAACAAAATGTTTAAAAATTATTTTTTTCCCCCAGTGAATCATATTTTTCTTAATTTATTTGCATTTACATTTTTTTTAAAATTAAATTCTAGTTAAAAACAGCAAACAATTTTGATGCAAGTTACTTGCACTCTTGTTTGCAAGTTAAAGGAGTGCTTTAACCTTTCAATTTTTGCTGAATAGTTATAATTGGTAAAAGAATTCATGTTAGATTAGGTATAGTACTGTCATGCATTTGTTAACATCCACTATTGCCTTACATATTGATCCAGAAATATTAAATACAAATTCAGTCCAATTCTAAACTATGACTTGAAAATAAATTTTTCAGAGATAAATATAGTTCTTAATGTGTATAATCTGTATTTTATCAAAGTCATTTAGGTATAATTTTATTCAAAAAAAATTCACTGAGACGTATTTTTATATTAAAAATTTCAGAGAGTGATAAGTTCAAAATGTATTCCAGTTTTTGAAATTAAAAAAGATATCATGGGAGAAATATGAATCATCTGTAAAGAAATTGCTACAATGAAACATTCCAGAAAAATAATTATAACATTTTAAAATGAAAATTTAATTAAAATTTTCTGGATATAGAGATATCTACTTTTTTTAAAATGATAAAATAAAAAAAAAAAAAATCTGTATTCGAATTTACTTGTAATATTTAAACAGTTGAATGCATTACTTTTAATAAAGTATTAAGATGCATAAATCTAAATGTTTTGGAATTATATAAAATGTGAAGCATATTTTCCAGGAGATCAGAAATTGCAAAAAGTGTTTTTAGTTCTACTGTTGAATGAAATGAATTTCAGTTCAACAGTAATTGGAATGGAGATAGTAAAACTGTTTAGTTTTAATTTGTATTCATTTCTATATCATAAATTATAATTGTAGGATTGTGTAAGGTTAACATTTAACTAAGTCTCTGCTTTTTCATGGTTAATGTTTTCACTATTTATGTTAAAAATCAAGTTAAATTTTATATTTTTCTAGGTCCACTCATAAAATTAATGATGGATGCTTTAAAAACTACAGGCTGGTATGATTTTTTTTTTTTTTTTTAAATTATTATTTCTTGCATTTTGTTTGAAAATGTAATTTATTTTCATTTTTAAAAAAAAAACGAGAAAGACTTTTTAAACTTTTTATAATCTACTAGTACTACTTTAAAATCTATAGCATGAATCAGATAGTTGGGGATAGCTTAAATTTTAAAGGTAGATAAAATGTAAAAAGCAATTTTATTTTAGTTTCCTTTCTTAATAACTTTGATATTTTTCAACATTGATAATACAATAATGAGTATTTTTTGAACAAGTAATTGAATACATGAATTCAGAATTATAGCTTATGACACTAAAAATATTCTTAAATAAATAAAATGTTTTTGAAATAATATATTGTTAATTATTTGAGGCCAAAAATTAAAAGCTTAGTAAATAGTTAAAAAATTCAACTGACTTTGTTTTAAAAACACATTAAAAGTGTCTATTTTACATGTTTAATATATTGTAAAACTCCACTATGTTTGATACACTTGCAGTTAGAATTCAAAGTTGACCACCTCCTTAAGTTGAATTACTTTTTATAGATCTGATATAAGTTAACCTGTATTTGTTGACTATTTGATTTGTAACACATAAAATTAATTTAACTTCTATAATTTGACCAGTTGATTCCATTTTATGCTAAGAGGTAGATATGTACTTTTGGGCACAAAATACTATTATGGGGGGAAGGGTATATTCTCTGGAAAAAAAAGCTACTAAACACTTATAAAGTAAAGCTCTTATATGAATCAATATATCCTGACCAACTGATGATAGTTTACTTATGTTGTAAAACAATAATGTTAAATATTATTTTTGTTCCTCCTTGTAGTGCCATTGATCTGAATCGACATATCTCCTGTGAGCCTTGCAGTAAAGTGGTGACTGGTGGCTATGATGCCGAAATGAATCAAATTGTTATCTGCCAAAATACTGCAACTTCTAAAGCAGCAGTTCATGGTGCTTTAGCTCATGAAATGGTGCACATGTTTGACTTCTGTAGAGCTCATGTGGATTTCAAAAATGTTGACCATTTGCTCTGTACTGAGGTATATTTTGCTTATACATTTTTAGAAGATGAAAAGAATAGAATCTTTATTTAAATTATCAAATGTTATATTTGTCAGGGCAATTTTTGATAACAGTATTGTTTATTTCATGGTTTTATTCTGTAACTGAAAAGTAATGTGATTTTACCTTTTATTAAATATGATTTAGATTCCTAGAATTGTTGTCTATTTCTATTAATAGTAGACTAACTGATTGCATAATTAGTTTTCTTAATAGAATTCAAAATTTTAAAAAGGGAAGGTATACTAGGTGACAAATTTTGTGTTTACATTCATTAATTTCATATAGTTATTTTATATATTTATTATTATTAAATTATCATGTGTTATTATCAGAGCTGAAAGCGTTTGGTAATGTTTCCTTATTTCACATAAAACGAAAGCTGAGTAAACTGTATATGAAACCAAAAGTGTATATTTATAATCATTTTCTAAAATATCACATGTTTTTGTGATACATGTATTTATTCCCAATAGATATGTTTTTTAGTAAAACTGTACCATGAATTTTGAAATGAGTATGCTATTTGAGAAATACCCAGTTTTATATTATATATAGTTGAGAAAAGTATTGATATATTATCAAACATTTAATTTAATTAAAAAAATCTGTGCCACTAAATTTGGATTATGTTTTCTGTGAACAGTTTTATGTTAATCAAATAAATTTAAGTTGAAAGCTTTTTTTAATGAAAAATTACCTCTGGTGTTTTTTGATGTGTAGTTATTTCAGTAAATCATTTTATGTAATTATTTTATAAAATTGTAATCTTTTTTCTTTGAGATATGTAATCTATTTCTTTCATTTTGTTTTGTTGTTTTTCTTCTGTCTTCTCTCATTTACTTGATTCTGTGCCAAGACTAGTATTTTGTTATTTAGGTGACTTTGTAAATGAAACAACAACGATTCTTCTAAATATGGTTGGCCCAAATAAGAATGAACTGAAATGTTTAGTGAAATCAGTGGAGTAGTTTTTAAATCTGTAAGGCGATAAAAACAATTTGAACACAACTGAAGGGCTTTTCACTCTTTTTGCATTCTTGAACTTGGTTATTCTAGTGCTTGAAGATGGAGAAAATATCCTCTGATTAAAGTTCGAACACACAGTAGTCACAAAAAATGTCACTGAAATTTCTCAGGCTTGTTCAATATAAGCAATTATTCATAACACTTATATGAAATCAAAAATAATTGTGTTAATTGGCTTCACAGGTTCTATAGGCCACAAATTGTTGTGATAGTTATTAAAAAAAAGCTCAAAATATTACACTCTTCAGTGTTGCATCACTTTATTCAACTTTTTGAACAACTATTTAAAATAAATGTGTTTAAATAAAACAGTCTTTTTGTTATCATTTTATGAAAGAATAAATTAAAAAAATGTTATGTGAAATTCATTTTCAAATTACTCTCTAAGAATTTCTGGTATCAATAAAAACAAACTGAAATTTTCATCAAAATCAGTAGAATGATTTTCACTCCATATAGCTGTAGAAACAAACATTGCCTTGTATTTATATATGGATTAAAAATTATCTATTTTATTCAATTATAGTTTTATTTATTTTTTTGCATCAAAGAAATTAATTTAATTTCATCGATCTAACATATAAGATAAAAATTAATATGGATGATTCAGCAAAAATGTCCTATAAATATTCTGGATGTATTTTTTCTCGAATATTTTAAAATTAAAGTGCAAAGTTTGTTAACTTGTATAAAGTTGATTTTACATGTGTTGAAATAAACTTTACTCTTTGAAGGGAAAGATATTCACATCAATTCCAATTTCCATTGATAAACAATTTCATGTAATGAAAGTTTTTTTTTCTACTTGTAGATTATTTTTGTTTAAAATTTTATTCATTTATGCTCTTGACTCTGTGATATTTTTAACATGGTTTATTTATTTTTAATGTTGCACTCAGAAGCAACTTAAGGCCATTGATGACAGAACTTGCAATTTTGAACCTTGGTCATGTGACTAAGATGTCCCTTGAGCTGGTATCTTTCTCTCCACTTATATGGAGAGGGAGGTCAATATGCACCCCAAGCCAATGGGAGGATATGGATCCTTGACAAATTTAACATGTTATAACTCTTACATGGTGAGTCTTTAGTAGTATCATGATTCAAACTTATGATTTGAGGTAAACAACACTGCCTACTAGTTCACAACTATGACCACTAGGCTACTGTGGCCACAATATTTTTTTAGCAACAATAATCATTTCATCAAAAAAAAAATGCTTATATGATTGGATATGGAGAAAGAAGAAACAAAATATGAATTAATTAAGTACATTTTATGTTGACTACACTACTGTATGAAGTGTTTTGAATGATAATAATAATACATTGAAGACAATTTATCAACTTTGATGTTTCCCATTTCATTTGTGTTCTTTTGAACTTTTGACCCGTGTGGTGACCGGGGATGACAGAATAGTCTCACTGTAGCTCATGCATGTCGTAAAAGGCGACTAAAATGGGTACCCAGCGTCTGGGGGTATAGCCGGGCACCCTGCCCTTGGGGATTATATCAGGGGACCTCAGGGACTTGCCTTCTTCAGGTAAGTACGGGCTTCATGAACCCGAGGCACCCTAGTGATCTTTTTCTTTCCCATGGGGTTTACTGTCTTTGGTAAACACGGGTGACGCACTCCCGGTATACCCTAGCGATCCTTCTCTATTTTCGACCCTCTTTCTTGTCAACCATTTTTACCTTTTTTTCAACTTCACGTCTAGACCACAGTTTAATCTTGTTTGGTGCAGCATAGCCATATCTGGCTCTTGCGCCAATAAACTTTACATTCACTCACTCTTTTGAACTTTTATTGTAGTATAATAATTATTTTAATGTTGGTATTTAGTATCTATTTCATTGTAAATTAAAAATTAGTTTGGTATGTTTCAGATTCGAGCTGCCAATTTAATGCACTGTTCTTTTATGAGCGCCATGGTGATGGGCACCGCCTCTTTAATACGAATAAGAAAACAACATCGAGTGAGTCACTCAATTTTGTATTTAATAAGCATTCTATTATTTCAATGAATGATGGTAGTAATTTAAATGAAATGAATAATGATTTCAAATAAACTATAAATTCATTTTTAAATCATCATTACATTTAGGCATTCTATTGGAAATTTCAAAAAATTTCTAAATTTAAACTTTCTTACTCTAGACATATATAATTTTATCAAATTTTGAGAATGAGTGAGAAAATCCTATTGGGCTGTAGAAATTCTCAACTCTTAAAAGCTCAGATACCTTCTTTATTTGATATTAAAGTAATTCAATATTGTCTTGCATTTGTGGTTAAATGAATAATATTTTTCTGAAAATTTTGCTATTAAATTGAACTTAATTTTTCGGTGAATGAATTCTTATATGTGTTTCAGAATTTAAAAGTAATCAATTGCTGTAGAAATTTAACAGCACTCTGTGATTGCAAATTTGTTTATGGACTTTATGTTTCTAACTACATTTTCATTTTTACAAGATTGGTCAAAAGTATACTAATACAGATCAAAACTTATGCAGTTTATATAATTTAGTTTAAAAAGAAATTTGTGATGGAAATGAGGAATTAATAACTTATATAGGTCAATGTGCCATTGTTTGATTTTAGAAAGAAAAATTCTTTTAGGCATTTTTTACTTGTAGTATAAATTACACTCCTTAAAATTAGGAAAAGTAATGAATGAAGAATAAAATTAAATATTACTTAGTTTTTAAAAAGTGGGAATAACAAAGGAATTAGTTTTAATGGAAAGAATTGTACAGCTCAAAGGAAGCTTGGATTGACTATCAGTCGTGAATAGCATGAATGCATCTAGGTTCTGTGTTTATTATGGCCATTTTAAATTTTTGTAGAATTTTAGTAGCCATAACATTTTGATGCAAAATCTTAATATGCATTAGCCAAGTTCACATTAATTAGAAGAAATTCAAATGAAGAGACATATTAAAATAAAACTGGTCTTTTATGACTGATAACATCAGTAAATAAATGAAATTCAAAGAGGAAACACTTGCATTTTGTAGCATATATGTAACTTTAATAATTTACATAATATTGATAGTTTTTAAATTGTCAGTTTATAATACAGTTAACACATCATTTGCATTATAACAACCCATATTTTTAAAGCAGTTTTATCGAAAATTAGAATGTTCTTGATTTTCATAGTATAAACCATTAACTTTTTTACTTGTAAATAATTATGCTCTTCTTTTACATATACTATGATTCGGGGGAGGGGGTATATGAAAGAATCTCCACTTTTATCAATAAAAAGATCTGGTGTTATGTCTTTATTTAGGAGTGTAAGTAATAAGTAGATAAACAATTTAACTTTTACCATTAGTACATCTGAATTGGAGTTTTATATTACCTCTACTGGTCTACCTAGTAACTTACACTACTTATAGCTACATCCATAATTGTGTCTGATGCTGGTTTGAACTCAATCATTAAATTCTTGTTACAACAGAAATGGGCACCTACTTGCAGCTATGTTGAAAACCCAAGAAATATTAGAATGACTTTCACTGCAGTTCACTTCTAATAGGAAACATTGACTCTGTCTAGTGAAGTTGATCTTTAGGCCTCTTTTGTCTTGGTTGTTGACACTGCCTGAAAGTATGCCCTGGTTTGTTACATTAAAATCAGGTTATCTTTATCTCTGATTTCTTAGAAGTTTGGGTTATTTCATAATACTTTTCTTCAGATTTCCTGAATGAAGAACTACTACTTCTTAATCTTTTGTGCTTTGTTATAACTTGAATTCTTGTGCCAACAATTCTTGAAGTATTTTATCAAATTTAAATTCTTCAATCAGCAGTAAATTATTTGAACAATTCTATTGTATTAACTATGAATAAATTTAATGAGTTGAAACTTCTGATATCACTCAAGAATTGGCTTTCCAGCATCCTTCAGTTGTTGAGAAAATTTCTTTAAACAAGCAGCGTAAATACCAATTTTTTCCCCTTCATCAATTCAACACTTGAAGAATTCTTCAAATGATATGAACTCTCGAATTCGGCCTGAAAGACTTGAGCATTCTTGTCCATGTTTGTCTCAAATCCTCAATGTAAGTGATTTGACATCAGTATCCTTTCTTAATATTTAAATATATAATGATATATACCTTATCTTTTGCAGTAAATGGGATAGCTATTTTGTTGTGGTATGCTTAGGCTTTACTTCAATGCCTGTTATCAATCTCCAGCAATTTTCTTTCATCAGCAATATCTTCACCCATGTTGTGTGGTTATTTGGGCCAAGAGGGTCAATCAGCGCTGTAGCTTCCAATCTGGAAAATAAATAAATAAAATCCTTACTGGCCCGTCCATCTCAAAACTCATTCCTGTTCTTCTAATTGGCATTTTCTGTCCCATAACCTTATTATGGCCTTATTACACTTATTATAGAATTTTATTAACTGTATAATATTTAATGCAAAATCCTAATATACATTAGCCAAGTTACAGTTATTAAAAGAAATTTGAATGAAGAGACATATTAAAATAAAATGAGTATTTTGCTTACAGGATTGATAACATCAGTCTGAAAAAGGAAATTTAAAAGAGAAGTGGTTACATCTTGTAGCCAGGCCCAATTATAAGTAAGATAAATGGATGCCTAAGGTAGCAAAATTTAGGACTCGTGAAATTGCCTGAACATGAGCATACAAAAAAAAAAAAAAACATCAAAAAATATTTTTTGATTACTTGAATCTGGAAAATAAATGATCAGTGAAATCAAATACAGCAAGAATTGGCAGGTTTCTGGGCATGCGATAACACAACAGACTGGGTTCAACAAGTATACTCAAATGTAACATGAACAGACAGACTTCTAGGTATTTCTATTAATAAATTGTGAAATGCACAGTCACAAAGATAGTCGCCTTCATTAAAACATAGGTTGAACTCGCAGCTCGCTTTTCTGTCAAAAACTATTTCAAGAAAAAGAGGCAAATTACAACATGTAAATTATGTTTGTCCATGTAAGCGATACATCAACCTAAACACGTTTTTTTGAACATTCATGAGAGGAGCACCATAAAAAAAACAAAAGTGATAAGAAACACATTCCTGTTTTATGACATACTTGAATGTGAATGGAAAACAGCATAGAATTATTCTGAAGAAATTATCCATTTTCAAAAATAGGAGGTAGGAAGCTTTTCGGAAGTTTGCATCCATGCTAAGGGGCGAGTAATAGAAGTAATATTCATCAATTTAATGAAATCTTTTGTAAGTTTTTTCTGAAAAATATTCTGATTTTTCACTTTATATATATATATATATATGTTGCAAAAACCTGTCATGATGGAGTATTCTCTTTATCTATTCAATTCTCATTGGTATGGTCATCAAGTCATAGCCATATTCAATCAGCATATCATCCTGGTAAGATTAGAAGAATTAATGTCATATATTATGCATAATATCTGTGAGTCACACTTTCACATAAATCCATACAAGCCATAATAAGAAAGATGCTTATTTCTAGTAAATAAAAAATTAAATGAATTTAAAATATGATTTATCTTCGTTAACATAAAATAGTATGTACTATGCATTTACTCAAGATGCCTGATGCCTGCAAGTTGTTGCCTGTTGAAGGTCAGGTAGCAATCTGTCTCTCGTTCTCTGAAGTAACAATGGCTGCTACCTAATTGTATGGCATTACAGTAACCACATTCCAAGATTTTTTATCACAGATTTGACGGGGAAAAGACTGTTGACGTAGCCCTTCCGATAAGATTATAGTCTTAAGAAATGTTGTTACTAGGGAAGACTATTCATTGAAATTATATATATATATATATAAATAGTTTTTTTCTTTATGCTTTTCTCTTCAAGTTTTTTTTTTTTTGTAAAGTTGTGTTTATTTAACTTGGTTATAATTTTTATCATTGTTTTTAATTGTTTTGAATCAAAATTTTCATGCCCAATGTGTTCTTGAATTTTTTTTATATGTTTTATGGTAAACACTTTTTTACATTATATTTTGTATGTTATAAATTATAATATTTTTAACTTGAATGATGAATTTTTTTTATTATTTATATTCATAATAATGCTGATTGCAAAAATTTCATACTAGAGTTAATAACTTAATTACAATGTTGTCTATCTTTTGATTCAAATAAAATATTTATTAGGAAAAAAGAAAAACATTTTAATCCAAAAAATAAATTTTGAAAGCCTTTCAAAGAAATTTTGTTAATTTTACCTCAGTACAAAATTTTCCTTTGGAATACATAAAAAACTTTTTCTTATACCAATACAAAATTGCAAAGGACTATTATTAAGTATATAATAATTACAAGAATACATGGTGATATATAATAAATTGAAATAAATAAAACTGTCAAGCAAACTTCTATGGCTTCAAGTCTCTATAATTTACAAAGAAGTCTTAAAACTAATTGAAATCAATGTAAATACAAAATATTGTAGAATTTTTATATTAACCCTTTTTCAGGGGATGGTTAATATGACTAGCCACATAAAAATGAATATTTCCACCTTTAGGAAAATACCCCTGATCTGAATTTTTTTTTTATCCAAATAATGTTTATAGGTGATGGGAACATTATTTTTATCAAGTATTTTGTTATAAAAAAAAAGTGTATTGTATTTTAGCATGTAATTTAATAAAGTGTAAATGTATTTTAACTTCGTGTCTGTGAAAGGGTTAATACAAAAATTCTGATTATTGAAGTATGTTTCTGAAATTCCATGAAGAACATAGATCAGGGGTTCTCAACTGATATTCTGTGGAACTGCTGCTCCATAGACTTAGATAAAATGTTCACTAAAATTTGAAAATTAAAAAGCAAATAATTGTTTTTAGTTGTAATAAATTTATGTACTGTTTTATTTTACGATTGCTACAATTTTATAAAACTTCAAGTGATCGGTGAATGTGAAAGTCAGTTTGTACTACAGCAAGGACATGGCAGAACTGATTTTGATAGCTTTTGATGTTAATGGCCCACATCAAGTAACCAAATAGTAATGAGAGGTTGAAAATGATATGAGCTGTTTTGATTGTTCGATTAACCTTATCAAATTTAGAAAAGTATCAGATACTGAAATATATTATTTTGTTTTAGAATGTTTGATCAAAGACAAAGTCTTTCTAGTAATCAATATAAAAGGAAGAAATTGGAGAAGCAAACCCAGCTTCAAAAGCAGGCTGGAGTGTTGCATAGCTTCTTAAACATTGCAAGTACTTCCAAACAAAACAATGAGCCAAGCAGTTGCCAGGATCTGAACACTATCATCAATTCCGATTTGGATTTTCAAAATTATACGAATAATAAAGATGAAATTGTAAATTGTTTCAGGCATGAGCAGAATTTAACAGATTTTGAGGCAGTGGATATTGTCATGGGAAATGAAGGAATCTGTAGCCAAATTCTTACCATCAAACCCATGATTATGGCTCGATCAATTAAACGACTCAGATTGAACATTTTTAGTTGGAAAAGTCCATTGCCTCCTTTATTTGATAATGGTTTTCTTTTTGACATTCAGAATCCTAATTGGAGATTTTGTGCAAAACACTATCACAGAATTTTAAAAAATGAAGAACAAGTCTCAAGAGCAAATTGTATATTTTGTGTTCTGTTTTTGTTCCAAATTTTTTGGTTATTCAAAATTAAATTCCTTATTAAACAAAGGTTAAAGAAACTGGAAAAATATTGCTGGGGTATTAAGAAAGCACAAAGACTGAAAAACTCATAAAAATAATTTTAAATCATGAATAGAGCTCCAACAAAACTTGTCAGATAGTTGATTCACTTACATAAATATTGTTAATGCTGATATTGAATATTGGCATGAAGTGATTTACGAATCAATAATTAAATTGCTTGTAGAAAGTTCTCTAACCTTCCATGGTACAATTGACAAACTTTATGTGTATATTAATGAAAATTTCTTGGAAGTTAATTCAATTTGTAGCTGAATTTGACCTCAAAATTGAGGAATACGTTCATAGAATCCTCAACACTGAAAAAAAAAAGACTGACTTATTAAGGAAAAAGCATTCAGAATAAAATAATTGTAATATATAGTCATCTATTATCAAACAAGTTTAAAAAGTGAAATATTATTCTTGATTGCACTCCCAATGCAAGTAAGGTTGAACAAAGGACATTTGTCTTAAGATATGTTTATATAGATCAATCAGAATTGGGATGTGAATGAAAATTAATGAATATTTCTGAAGTTTTCTTCCAAAGGAAGTTTTCCCTTCTGTGAGGGTAAGCAATATCCTATAAGTCAGGGGTGGCCAACCTATTTGGAAAGGGTGCCACAATTTGAACAAAAAGGAATTGTGCATGCTACTTCCAACATAAAATATATTTATATATATATAAATGAAAAAATTCAATTTATAAGTCAATTATGAGGTTTTGCAATCAGCATATCTTTTTTTTTAAGTAAGACTAAGTAATGGAGTATAAAAAATATTGTAACAAATCAAACAAAAATTCAAAGTTATGTTTTACTGTCAATAAGCATTATAAAGGTTCAATCAGTTAAGCTAAGTATAAAATAAAAATGAATAACTAGAAACATTTGATCCCAAGAAATTATTTAACAGTCAATACTTTATTAGTGTGGTTTTTGAACTTGTATTTTTCTTTTACCAAGTCATCTATATGAGGATTAGTTCTTGGAGTTGTTAACAAAATTTGGTGTTTTATGTGCATATTAGTTAATATTTTGATTTTATTATGTTCATAAATGAAAACAGTTGTTCACAAAAATATGTTGATCTAAATCTACAAAAACATCTGACAGACAAATTGTAATAATTCGGAAAATCGCATGTTGGTTGAAATTTCCAAAACTTAATGTAATTTGGATCACTTAAATTGAAATAAGTTCCTTATATTTGCTTTTTAGTAGTGCTGTAGGTGTATAATTTCAATTTGGAGTTTAGTCAGGTAACTATTAACATCTTGCTAAGAAATTGAAAAAAAAGATTTCTGAATATATATATATATATAATAATTGCCTTGAAATTTATCAACCATTTTCCTGAATGAATACTGCAAAATGGATATTAATTTTTAGATTGGTCATAGTTCTGAGCATTATTGACTTTGGTAGCTATTTCCTGCATTAATGGGAAATATTATGTTAAATTAAATGTTACATTTATTATAATATTAAACTTTTATATCTATCATGATTCAGGGAATTATTATTATTTCTAATGGCAAATTATAAACAATTACAGCAAAAAAAGAAAGAAAAAACAATTACAAGAAAACAAAACACAAAATAAGAACAAGAAATGCTGCAAGAAAGTTCATTAATCCAACATGTCTCTAGCCTCCCAGTAACGTTCAGAAAGAAAAGACTTTTGAAGCGCAGGACAGTGGAGCAGATGAGCGGAGTTCAGAGCATTATTCATTTTGGTAACTAGTTCCAGCATTAGTGTGAAATGTGTTGATATCTTTCGATGCGTTTTGATGAAAAAAAAGCAAAAGTTTGCTCCCAAAAAAGAGAGATGAATGACTAGGATGGAAAAAATATATTTCCCTCTGTGATCACAAATTTAAATTACTTAAATGTCCCACAATATCTGTGAGAAAAGCTGAATTCATAGTCATTTTTTATTCTTGAGTGGCAAGCACACATTGGACAATTCGTTGTTTTCTTCTAGATATTTTAAAATACACTCCCTCAAATTCCAAAATCTCACAAGTTCACTCCCTTTTCAAGTGCACTTACTTTCGGAAGCCAGCGCACACTACACTCGCCATTCTCTTCCAGATAAGCTCCAAAATTATTTTCGATTCAAAGCTCTATTTTGTTGATATAGCGCTCTACAGGACTAACAATAAAAGAAAAATTTAAGTCCTTAGCACATATAGAGTTTGTTGATGGATAATACAGTGATATTTAAAAACTTTTCTTCCCAAATAATTTTCGAGAAATATAATAACCCTTTTATCCTGCCAACCATGCAAGGCACTCCATCTACGCAAACTTTATTTAATTTGGCCCTACTTTGTTAACTTCAATTATATTTTAGTTGAAGTCGGGAATAGGGTGTCCCCTAGGTGATTGGCGACTTCCTACATAGGTCACCAAACGTGCATGACTTAAGCATTGAATATTCTTAGTTTAACAAATCGCCACGTTTAAATCATTATCGCCCCAAAAGTATATATAAGTCGCCAATCGCCTAAGGGACACCCTTTGCCCGACTTTAACCTATATTTTCAAGTTCTTTAAAAACATCCTCGACTGTAGTCAAAACTAGATGACGCAAATCAAAAAGATCTTCCACGATATCAAAATTATCTTTCGTGTGATTTATAAATACGCTTAACTGTGCATTTTATGTGATATCACATCTTTCATCTAAAGCTAGTGAAAAGTATTTTCAATATTGTTTGTCCAAACATAATTTATGCGCCAACATTCTGGCGAATGTCATCTAAACGGCGCATGACGGTATTTCGAGATGAAGCTATTTTATCGATTATATTTTTGACTTTTATATCACCGACATTTTGGGCATATATTAACAGGCCATTTTTGATTATTTTTTCTCTGTCGGAATAATGAATTTCATTGGGAGCCAATCCCAAAGAGAGTTCATAAGAAACCGTCACCATAATTTATTTCTATTTCGAAACAGGGATTATAGGCTGGCTATCGATTTTCTTTTATTGCTGAAACCGTTCGCAATTGTCAACCGACAGGATATTTGCTGTTAAAATCATTATGCAGTCGTTTGAAATGCCGGTCCAGATTAAATATTTTCGACACTGCTGCACAATTTCCACATATCACACAAACAGATTTTGAAGTATTTTGCTGGATAAACAAAAATTGCTCTTCCCATGCAAGATTGAAATATCCTCTTCGTATTTTCTTTTCGACGTCAAAGATTTACTCATGGGCATAGTTAAAAAAAAAAAAAAATTAATGACCTGTGATATATATCAAAATTTGAGGAAGTTTTAACGTCTTGCTCAGCTGTTTAAAATCAATTGAGCCACGGAAACAGTACTCGTTATCGCGCCAACGGACAACGTGCCAAAGCCGAACTAAAAATATTGGTCTCGTCCGGTGACCTTGCTGTCTAATCCGTCTGTTGCACTGGAGTCAGGCAGCACCGTTCTCCGGGACAATTGATTCAGTGGAGTATGAGTACAGTTTTTACGAATTTTGACAAATTTTCTATGAACGACATTATTATTTTTAAAATTTAATAAGTCTTTGTGTGCCACTGTCAGGACTTCGCAGTTCCACACTGTGGCACCCGTGCCGCGGGTTAGCCATCCCTGCTGTAGGTAATGGCCGTTGAAAACCCTGCCTCGAGTGAATATGTGTGCGCCTTCGATTGTTCGTCTTACAATGTGTTTTTGAAGAAGACATAATATTCTTATTTTAAGCGTGAGTATTTAAAATGAATTAGGAATTATTTTTGTACTATTGAAGCTTTAAAAGAAAATTAGCATATTATACGTTACATCAGAATCATTATAAAACACATGCGTTAATATTTCATGACCGTCTTTCCTGAGAAGCAAAGGGGCACGTTTTGATTGTGTTATCCATGAATTATATGAAGGCGAAGTGAGACAATTTTTATTTTATAAGGGTACTGGTAAACCCGAAAGGTAAATAGCTTGGTTAATGATGCGTTCCAAAACTGCTATTCACAGTGCCATAATTAGAAAAGATATTCAAACAAAATAAAAAGATCTGGAAGAAAAAGGATTTTTGCAGCACGTGACGATCAACAAATTTTTCGACTATGAACTAAAAAGGTCTTTCGATTTGTAAAATTTCGAAACGTTTCAGTCAAAAATTATCTTAATTCGGCTTCTTAATTTGTGTAAGATCTTAAATCAAATACTATTACAAAATTCATGAAAATGAAGAAAATACCGAAATTATTGAAATGGGCTAAAATCAACATGTCGAACGATGAGTGTGGACAAATTATATTTTCTGATGAAAAGAAATTCAACCTGTACCGTCTCGATGGCTACAAACACTATTAACATGATTTTAGGAAGGAACCGAAAGAATGTTTCAGTCGACAAATGAGTTGATGATGAGTAATGGTTTGGGGAGTCTTTTGTCATTATGGATTGTACGTTTTATATCGAATTTCGTGACGTATGGACTCTGTACAATATCAAACTAAACTATTTGATCATCTGATACCGTTTAGGCCTTTATTAGGCGATGCGAACTGGGTATTTCAGCAGGACAGCGTTTCTTACCATACATCTAAATCCACCCTGGAATGGTTTAAAAAAGAAAAGTACGTTAATGTTTTGATATTGCCAAGTCGAAATCCAGACTTAAACCCCGTGGAAAAAATCATTTGGGGTGCATTATACTGCAAAATTCATACTAGTAATACACAGGCCCATGAACTAGGAGAGCCATAGTAAAAGAATAGCACAATATTTCTGAAATTGAACTTAACTATTTAATAGGAAAAACAGAGTGTTTTTTGTATTCAGGAAAAATAAAGGACCATATCATATTAATTTTCATACTTTTTTGTTTTTATACAAGTGGTCCTATAATTTCTTGGCACTGTTTTTTCATTTACTTCTAATATTTTTGTTCACTGAATAATTTATTACATTATTCAAAATTATTGAACCCGAATTGCAATAAATATATTGTAATATCATATTTCATTTGTTTAAATTATATTGAAACCTTTATTTCATAATTTTCAAAATGAAAATGGTCATATACATTCTTAACAGACTGTATTATTGGAAAGTGACCAGACTCCAGAGGAGGGAAATCTCACCTTCTGCACGCATTCATAGTTTGCCATCGGAGAAATCTTATATATAATCCGTTAACAAAATAGTTTAAAGTTGCGTCATTTTAATGTTCTTACAGTCTATTGAAATCTCTTCCATCGGACAACAAAGTGCTTTGACATACCAAAATGATTCATGTTTTGGTGTGGATTAAAATTGAGTTTGAAATTAGTGCACGTTGCTGTTTGATTTATAAATATCAACGTACACTTTTCAGTACATTCAGTTGATGTTTCTAGAATGTATTCATAGTTTGATAAATAAATTTTCGTTGGCTTTTTAAATCATAAATAACTCAGTGCAGGTTTTCAACTTTGAAAAGGTTCTTCGTTTCTGAATTATTATTCGTCAGCTAGGGCTTGAAGTGTTCCATCAGGTCCCGCCAACCACAATCAAATACGTCTCGTAATTTTAAACCAGGTGATGAGGTTGACATCTGAGTTGGCTCATTTGCGCTATGATTTTTATCCCCGAACTCAATACATGATTCTTTAATGAAAAAGTCGAATTTTAGTGGGCGTCGAAGTTCTCGATGAAAAAGCGCGATCTCTTTCTCTGATGCTACATCGGAATGATGCGATGCATAAGTGAAAGTACAGGTTTATTGCGTCAAACAATATGTATCTGTGATCTTCACCGTTAGATGGGGGAAAAGGTTAAAATTGGTTGACTATAAGAGTCGAAACTAGTGAAGGTTATCGCTAAATGGACGCACAAGGAGGTACGTCGCCTGTGTTTACCAAATAAATAAAAACCAATGGAAAGAAAAGATCACTAAGGATCTTGATTTACGTTCTTACCTAAAGATGGTTAACCCCGGATGGGATGATTTACCTTCATTACATAACTCGCAATCTTGTAAAAGCTTTTAGTAAAGATTGAATTCACATCTCCTGGTTCAAAAGACCAGTGCTCTGCTTTTCAGCTATGATGGCGACACTGAATGATGTGGAGCCTGTGCACGGTGTGAACATGTTCCGAATCACACTATCCCTACATCATAACAGCTTAGATATGGCGCAATCTATCCATAAATTCTTTCTTAGTTTTTCAAATTGAGCAAATGTATGCAACTCTCTGGCATTGAATATGTCACATGAAAGATATACTTTGAGGGCTTTCAAATTAGAAAATGGAGTTATGCTATGATATGTCAAAACATTTTCAGTGTACAGTTATATCGCTCGCTTGAAATGTAATTTAGTAGCGGTTCCATGTTTGTAGCTAGGCATATTCTTTCAAGCCGGTGTACATGTTATTTAATATAGGATGTTTCTCTTTGACAGGAGTGCGTAAAGCGAAAGGCCTTGGCATCGGTGATGGCGGTGCGGGATCTCAGTGACGAAGAGGCCAGGGCGGCCTTGGAGAGGGTCTTCGAAAAGTGCTACAACGACCTAGAGCCCTTGGGACGAAGACTAAGGAGGAACTCCAAGGACATCGACAGAGTGTACAGGGAGCGATACCTCTACGGATACGGATATTCGTGATGCTAGGAGCAATTAGTTTTTAAAAAATAAAATTAGAATGTAAGTTAAGTTGTTAGATTTTTTGGACAATTAAATCTGTTTTATAAAAGTGAATGCTTTTAATCATTGATTTATCTTACTGTTGGCTTATTCGACTTACTCCAAAAAAAAGAGGAGTACTTTCTTTTGTCAGCTGTTGATTAATGTGTGTGTTTTGCATATATATAGGACAAAGCATATTAATTTATCTTCGTCTAGATATGGTTTACATGAAGTTAATCTTTATATTCTTGATTTGTTATGAATATCTGAAATGTTTCTATTCATTTTACATGAAGGTTGCAGTATCTTGGTCTTGCATTTGCCAAAGGATATCTAGTGTATTCATGGGATGGAACTCAACTCAGGAGAGTAAAAGTATCTATCATTCTGTTGAATTAAAACAGGTTTGAAAATGACTAAATCTATCGCCTGTGGTTCGTTGTATATCCTGATGAAAAAAATTTAGTTGAATCGACTCTTCAGGATCTTGTAAGTACGAGCATCATGACCCCGTGGTAACCTAGTGATCTTTTTTTTTTTCTTTTGTCGGGCTTACTGTTTATGGTAATTGCAGTGACGATGCCGCATGTTATCTGAATGATCTTTCTCTATTTTCCTCTGTGCTTCTCCTCAAATGTGTTTTTTTTTTTTTTTACAAACGAAATACATCACAATACACATGTTGGGCGCAACATAATCAGATTTGCTCTTTCGCCACATAAACTTCAACTACCATTCACTTGTCGAATGCATTCTTTGGATTTTATTGCTAATCTTTCACTGATAATTTTAAGTCTGCAATTTTTAAATTTGGTCAAAAGTGGATGCTTAGTCATCAAAGTGGTGCGCACTGGTGTCCAAAAAAAAGCATAATTCCTAAAATGTGAGTAACTATTGGTGCATTTGTTCAAAATAACTTGTGAAGAATCATCTGTTGAAGGCGCAGCAATTCTCTTCAACAACAATGCTTTTGAGTGGATTAAAGAGCCTGTCAATTTTATGAAAATTCCGGATGAATCTGACATAGACTTTATCTTAGAAGTAGATTTATATTAACTCCAAAACTTGCATGATTTGCATAAGGACTACCCCTTTCTCCAGAAACTTTAAACTGCACGAATGATATGATGTTTTCATACTGGAAAGAAATAGCACAATAATATAATTTAAATACCAATAGCTATACTAAATTAGTTCATAACTTAATGAGCAAGAAAGATATGTCGTTCATTATAGACATTTAAAACAATAATGTTTCTCTTGGGTTAAAAGTAGCTAAAATTCTCAAATTTCACCAAAGACCTTGGCTTAAAAAATATATTGATTGGATACAGAGAAAAGGAAAACACAAAAAGCTTGTTTGAAAAAGATTACTTTAAGTTGTTAAATAATGCAGTATTCGGCAAAACCATGGAAAACCTACGGAAGCGTACTGTTGTAGATCTTGTACAGGATCAGAAAAAAGCTAAAAAACTTGTTGCTTCACTGGCATTTCATAATTTTAGAATTATAACGACGAATCTGGTATTCATAGAAAGAAAAAAAAAGTTTCACTTTTATTAAATAGACCGATTTACATCGATTTTCCCATTCTAGAAATATCTAAAATATTAATGTATAATTTTCGTTATAATTACGTAAAAACTATGTGCAACACCAATGCTAAATTACTCTTTGTACGGATACAGATTCGTTGCGCTACAAAATAACAACATCAGGTGTATACGGAAAAAGATTCACATTTATTCGCTACATCTGATTATCCAAAAAATCATCCTCTATACTATGAAACAAACAAAAAAGTACTTGATGAGATGAAAGATGAGCTATCATCCAGTTTAGCAGTTGAATTTGTCGAACTCAAACCAAAGATGTATAGTTTAAAAAGTGATGATGAAATGGAAAAGCAAAGTGTCGAAAGTTATAATACAGCAATAAATTCGACATTTAGACTATAAAGATACTTTATTATATCGTCGTCGCGGTTTAGCCAAAGCCCAAAAAATAGCAAGTCGCAATCAAATTGTGCAAACTTTGTCGTATCAAAAAATCAACTCTATGCCCTTTTGATAGCTAAAGATATATTTTAAACGATGGTATCAACACTTTGGCATATGGTCACTTTAAAATTAAGTGGCATATATATATATTTTACTCAAAAATTTACTGCAAAGAATGAGATGTTGCTTTTATGCACATTACAGATAAGAAAATTTTACTATTTTGGGCTTTTGTCATTTTTAAGGCACTGAATATGTTTATGTTCAAGGAAAAAAATTTTTTTTTTTCTTCGTCCATGTCAAAAATGTAAATGTAAGAATATATATACATAAGAGTTTTGTATATGGTATTTGACAACCTCCTAATTTTGTTACTTGCAGAAAAAGAAACTCGGTTGTGAATGTATTCTCCAAAAGTGTGATCATAATTTTTTTTTTTTTTTTTTTTTTTTTTAATTTGCTCATTGAGAAAAATGTTAATACTGTGTTATTTATTTCACTCAAATCAGTTTTATTTTTACTGTAAAATGTTGCTTGCTGTATCTTTGTACAATATTATTTTATTGTATTGTAAATAAACAGTTTAAAAATAAAATTTTTGTTAAAGTATTTGAAAATTTTACTTATATATTTTAAACAAAAAAAACCAAATTTTCATTATAAACAGCACAGGAAGTTAATAAATTTTTGCATTTGCAATGGAGTAAATAACCCTTTGTTCGGAGAAAACGTCCTACGCCTATGTGGTGATTCAGGACACAGCCTATAACTACTGATTGCAAATGCACCCGACGCAAAACACTTGCATCTGTATGTCTAATTAAGACAACCCCACATAAACCACGACTAGTGATATTCCGGCTTTGGCGCACGCATCAACGAGATCCGCAACTCAACTCGAGATTCAGATGACAAAATGGAAAACTGTTCCAAGCAAAACTTAATTTAACAGGGAAAGGATACATATCAATTGCTGTAATAGCTGATAAGGCAACCTTCTCCACAAATACCAATTTTTCTCTTCGTATCTCGATGGTATTGGAGGGGGAGTATGTTGCAACTCTCTGCAACAACAACGCCAGAATTTAAAATGCCTTTCTAATTAGCCAGTATGATACTTCTTTTTCAGCCTGGGTGGTATGAGTGCAGCAAAAAGTGACCGGTCAACTTCCCTTCGGACCCACTGGTTCAGAGTTGGAAACAGCGGCATTCAAGATCACCAATTTTCTCCCTCTCCACTAGTCGAAAATCACTCCCTACGCCGAAAAGGTGAAACTGTCTTCAAATGCAAAACATTTCAGTACGCATCTTCATGTGTAAAACACCTTCATATTCGGAATGCGAATAAACTGGCTCATATGGCATACGCAGTTCAGACAATTCAATACGCAGTTCAGGTTCCGTGCAATTCATATACGAAGGATGTGATGTCTATGTGTTATATGTTTAAATAGAACAAATTATGGCACAATACTGGATGTGCCTCAGTGTGTGTACGTGTACTCAAGACTGTGGCAGAGGTTTCAAAGTGCAAGAAATGTTAATCCACTACCATTATCAGGTCAGCCAAGAGTCGCAACTGTTCGTCAAGACAGATATCTAGCAATAACTGAGCGACATGAAAGGGATAGTTGTGCCAGAAAACTAGGTTCAACTGCCCTCAGGAATTGGAATTTCCAGATAAACAAAATTGTTTACAGGAGACTCAGTAATTTTTGTCTTTGCCAAACGACTTGCGATACGCCTGCCCTTCACATCTATGCAGAAACGCACTTGTTTAAACTGGAACATCAATACTGGTGTTTGGGACAGAGGACCAATGTAGTGTTCAGTGGCGAATTTCACTTTAGTTTGAGCACTGATTCTCATCGACTAAGATATGGTGAGAACGTTTATTTCGTTTTCACCCGGGACGCGTTACAGAAAGATATCGATAGCCGTCAAAGAGAATCGTGTTGTGTGCAGGCATTCATGTTGTCGCGGCCGAACAGAAATCCATATCTTTAAGATGATGTTAAAATAAAGTAGGCTGTTAAAAGATACAAAGATGAAATAATACGGAGGTGAACTTAAAAATAAATCGTACTGCCTGAAATTTTCACTTATGTATCAATCTTTGGAACTTCAACTTGAATATAAGAGCACTCAAATCCTCATTTGTGATAATTTTAAGTATCTGGGTGTGACGTTGGATTGCAAACTAACATGGAAGTCCCATGAGAACATTACCAATCGTGCCATAAATAGGCTAAGTGCCTTTAAACGATTTGCCGGGGCAAGGTGGGGTGGTACTAGAACAAACCTACGACGCCTTTATTCGTCCCCTTTTGACTTATTGCTGTGAACCACTTGTGGCCGTGAAAAATGTACTCGAAACCTTGGAAAGGGACCAAAATCAGGCCCTACGTATTATTTACTTATTATTAAAGACCACCCCGATAGATGCCATGATTTTGTTGACTGGTGATTGGCCACTTAGAACTGTGATTCAAGAGAAGGTCATTATTCTCTAGGAAAAGATCATTAGAGTATCTGGATATTTTCACTTTGGAACGAAATCAGTCGGGACTTGACCAGAAATCTAAAGACCCAGATGGGCTTCTTTCAGTTGAAAACTACACTCTGCTTAATTTTTGAACCAGAACTCCTCGTTCCACCACAAAACCCAATAAAATTGAGTCACACACATTAATCTTGACCTGTGTCAAAGGGTTACTAAAAGTAACACAGATTCTTCTATTTTAAGAGCCTTGGCTCTTAAAATATTGCACACCTACTAGCCCGAACCCAAGTGGCTTCGGATTTTTACTGATGGGTCTCTCCTGGACATTTGCCCTAACGCAGGTTCCGGAGTTTTCTCCGAAATATTTTCTTTCTACGTCCCTGTGGGGAGAAGTACTGCATTTGACGGAGAAATTGCTGCGATTCGCACAGCACTATCTCAGTTACACTGCCACCTAGGTAAGTTCACAAGAGCTGTTGTCCTCTGCGATTCAAAGGCTGCACTGCTAGCCATGGTATCCAATGAACATCCTTTAATGCAGGACATTTTGGATTGTTGTCGTCACCTCGAGAACCAGGCGCTTCTATTGAGAAAACTATTGTTTTCCAATGGGTTCTTGCCCACTATGGGGTCCCAGGTAACAAGACAGCGGACTATCTGGATAAGAAGGGTGCTTCGATTAAGCAGAATGTTTCTCGTTCTTTTCCTCTCTGTACTAATGAAAACCTTGTCAAAAAAATCTATCAAAGCCTATGATCAGGAAGGCTTTTCCAATCGTCTATCTCACGAGGCTTGGAAGAATGCTGTCTCCAATTTGAGTAATGGCTCAGGACATAGAGCGGTCGCTAAATTTCTCCTAACCACCAGAAATATCTTTTTAGATTCAAAATTGCACCTTCCCCGTCTTGCATCCTGTGCAGCTTTGATGAGGATATGGACTCCGCTCATCTGCTTCACTTCCCTGCGCTTCGAAAGTCTTCTTTCTGAACATTAGTAGGAGGCTAGAGACATTTTGAATTAATGAACTTTGTTGCAGCTTTTTTTGTTCCTATTTTGAGTTTTGTTCCCTTGTTTTTTTTTTTTTGCTGTAATTGTTTATAATCTGCTATTGGAAATAAATAAAGACACAGAGATGAAGTTCTTATGATTATGAGCCTTATGTTCACCTATTTCGAGATGTTGTTGGTCCTGCCATATTTATGAATGATAACGCGCCTTGTCACTATGCAAATCTGATCGACGACAACCTAAAAACTCATCGCCATGATCTGCTGCCTCACCTGATTTAAATCCTATCGAACGTTTGTGAGATGTGCTCGACAAGTAACTTGCAGCTCATCAAGCTCCATTCCAAAACTGTAAGAACTCTCCATGATGTTTGGAACTCTTTGATCCCACAACTTGTCCACAATGTCACAGCAAATAAGGAAAATCCTTGTGTAGCGTGCCTGGTTGTCAGAGGTGACCACACATCTCATTAACTGCGGCATCACCTTGTTGTTTCATTTGTTTTTCACTAAAGTGTAAACTCCTCTTATGTCTAGATTTCAAATTGTTTCTTTGGTTAATAAAAGGGATTATTATTGTTCTTTCGCATTGTTTTCGTATTTTATTAGCGTATCACACTCGCTTAACACGTTTCCTGCCTAGATTTCCTTTATTATTCTCCTAATTACCAAGTATGCTTAACTTCTGGATACCATTGCTCGAAACAAACATACAATAAATTGTTTATTCCTGCTTGACAGTTGCTGAGGAATAAACAATTTTTAGAATATTTTATAGTAAACATTGATGAAAGAAATAAAATTTGGCTTTTATTTAGTAAAGATGATTGCATTTATTAACGTCGCACTTCGATGCAATACGAGGACTATTAGCGACAGATCTCGTAGTTTTAAATATGCTCAAGTGACGAGGATGGTATTTAATCAAGTATACTCTCTACGAATTTCACTACGCCAACGGGAGGGCTTAAAGCCTCGACAGAATTAACGTGTATCAGACTCACTACGCCTTTAGTTTATTTTTTAAGGTACTGTGTTTTTAGTACAATGCTAAGTGTGACAATTTTTTCCTCATGAAAAGCAAGATTTTAAAAAAGGAGGAATTTTGTTCATTTGAGCTATTCCAAAGTGGCGAAAAATGTTCTTTGTAGTCGGAATGGTGACAGATTAATCACAGTCATCTCCTTGCACTCTAATGTACATTTGATAGCTGTTGAGAACAGCTTGGGAGATATTGTCCTATTCTCTCTCAAGGCGATTTTGTGTACCTGCACAGTTCATGGCTGATGATTCTTTTGTTAAACACATCTACCTAGAGCAAGCCAAGAATGTTATATACTGTTTACATCGTCAGAACTCTTTTATACTCTCTCGCAATATACATTTTACACCAGCGTAACCTTTCTTTACGATGGTGTGGTTGAAGTTGAATACCCTTTACATGTTTCCGTGCATACAATTCATTTCCGTGTTTGATTAAAACGAAGATAAATCGATATGGTAGATACACAAGTGACGGTAGCGGTTAAAAGCTCTGAATCATCTGGTCCGGAGACAGAAGTCTGTTCCTTTTCGCTATTGGAGATACATTAATGTCCAAAAGGTAAGCATAAAAATTAAACATTGTGTGAATAATGAATAAAATCTAAGTCGAAATGAATGAAGTTCTCATTTTACAAATTATGCTTGTTGACATCTGTGTACTAAGTATGTAATTATGAAAACGGAATTTTTGTTCGTAAATGGCGTTATCAGCCAATGTAGTTACCGCAAAACCGCGTCATCGGCACTATTTTCTTGTTTTGACATTTGATAAAGATTTTCAACTCTAGAAATTTCATACCACAGCATAGTTTTTAATCGGGTTGCCGAATTTTGTGCCTAGAAATTACTATTTGCAGACAACGTATATTTTCTATTACCATTTGAAGAAAACTGCGGCAGAATCATATCGAATGCTTGTCGAAGCTTATTGTGAGCATGTTCTTGCTAAATTACAATGTATTAAATGGTTTAAAAGTGGCGATTTTGACATGAGAAATGAAAAACGTGGAAACCCACCGAAAATAGCGAATTGCAAGCATTATTGGATGAGAACGATACTCAAGCGCAACAACAAATATCGGATCAAATTAAATTCCGAGAAGCCATCTCCATATGTTTGAAAGCCCTGTAAGATACCCAGAAGATGGGGAAATGGTTTCCACATGAACTGAATGAAAGACAGCAGGAAAACCGAAAAGCCCCTTGCGAAATACTGCTTCCCAGTACAAAGGAAAGTAATATATCCGTCTAATTGTGGCTGGTGATGAAAAGTGGATATATTTTGAGAATCCTAAGCATAAGAGATAGTGAATAACTCTAGGCGTTCCATCGACTTTAAGGCCAAAATTCTATGGACGGAAGACAATGCTTTGTGTTTGGTAAAATCAGAAGGGTGAGATCTATTATATGGCGAAACTGTTAATACTGAACGTTACTAACAACAAATGATCGATTTGAATCAAACTTCGCGTGAAAAATGACTAGAATATCAAAAAAGGTAATACAGGATGATTTGGCTTCATGATAATGCAGCATGACACACAGCAATTCCCATCAAGGAAACGATTGAGGCGTTAAGTTGGGAAATCTTTCGCATGCGGCTTACTCACCAGTTTTGACTCCATCCGATCTTCACTTATTTGTTTTGGTGGGACACGAGCTTACTGAGCAGTGCTTCACATCTTAGGAAAATAGTTAGATTACTGGTTTGCTTCAAAAGAAAAGCAGACTTTTTGGCGTGAGATCTACAAATTGTCACAAAGACGAGAAAAATTATTAACTAGTAATGGGAATTACTTCGAATATTTTTTTTTTTATTTCCATGCAATAAACGTTTATTTTCTAAAGAAAAATTCCGGTTTCATATTCACATACCTGCTACATACGTAATCTCTCGGTGTGTGTTGCTCTTCCCACGTTGATACTTTATCTGAGCATTTCTACTTTCCGCAACTCCTGTAATTAACGCTTTTTGACATTTTCATTGCTAAGGTAACTAGAATAACACTTTATCTTGTTTCGACTCACCCAACGGCCTACCCGCTAACATATTCACTCACAGATGCCTAACGGACATTCTCTACTCGATACTCGCCGTATAAGACGAAATTTAATTAAACGACTTTCAAAAACCTAATTTGGGATAGAGAAGTTAATGCAAGTTGCTTTTCCTACAAGTTCCACAGAAGTACGGGACATTTTTTATTTTAGTGGCAAAATATTTTATTGATGCCATTAAGGGACTCAGCAGACCACCAAGCTTATTGAAACCAAGAATTTGAACGCTGCTCTTCTGTAAGCCATTCATTTCGAGGCTGCTAATTCCGCGCCTAGAAAACAGCTAAGAGTTAGAACTGCTGCCTTAGAAGATGATACTTTCAAAGAGACCAAAGAATATTCTACGTACCGAAACTGCAAATGAGTCATTAAGAGAGAGATTAAACAGTGAGTCTGCTCTTTGCTAGTGACTGATACAGTAAATATTCCAGCCAATTCGGAATATTTTGTTCCAGTCTTCCTTGCATCTTCTGCTACTTATAGATTTGCAGAGATTCATTATCTTATCTCTGTCTTTCAGAGAGGAATATTTATAGGTGCATCTCTAGTTGATCTTATAAAAATATAATTCCCATCAGAATTCTCAATATCAAGAACAAATATAGAATCAAAGAGATGGGAACCGAAATTACATTCTGCTTGCTTGCTGATCCGGATGTTGTTGACATCATTACCAGTGCACAAACTGCCGAGGAAATAGAGCACATGAACCACTATCTCAAGGAATTTTGTGGATTACATGTGAAACAGACGAATGATGTCCAGAAAATTATCCACGAGTTAAGAGATCGAAAAGTGACATCGATGTAGGCCATCCTCAACCCAAAGCTTTCCCAAGAGTTTAACAAGATTGAACGCGTGAAGTCTATTTTAGTAAGAATTTGGCAAAACCAGGAAGGAACTTCTAGCTATCAAAAAATCAGTGGAACATTTCCTTCATCATAGTTTCCAAGACGGCAGAAAATGTATCCTAGGAACCGACCTTAAGTGGTTACTCAATTTCAAAGAACCTAAAGGACAAGTAGCGCGATACATCTAGCAACTCCCAAGAGTATGATTTTGAAATACAACATTGGAAAGAATCAAATTATGGAAATGCAGATGCTCTGTCAAGGAAGACTAATCCTAATTGGTGCAAACAATATTTGAATGTGGAGAATAAATACAGCTATATGACTAACATGTCCGTTAAAATTACAACTTCCTGTAAGCCAACAAATCTATGGCCACCGGAAGCACTTAAGAATTCTCACACATACAGGGGGATAATCCTTATATTAGAATTCCTTATAAAATTTTACATAACGTAATTTAACTTAATTATATTTTTGCGATGAATTCATTATATCATAAAGTATCCTTACACTTCATCAAAATAGATACAGGTAACTCTCTATAACACGGTAGAGATAAGTTCATAGAAAATGTCGTGTTGCATGAAACCTTATCAGATGAGACTCAGAGCCATAACAAAAATAAAGAGGAGGAGGAGGGCTACGTTCCGAAAATGTATTAAAAACATACATTTTTTTTAAACAATAACCTGTTAGCAGCTCAATTTTTATTAAAAATATAAATGTTTGTATAACACAAAACAAAAAGAAATATATTCATTAGATGCGACCTTAATTTCTTCCTCATCACTACTCAATACAATCAAAGGGGAACGTTTTTTCGGTTGAACCTTCACTTTCAGAACTTTTTTCTTCATTTAGATATTTTTGCACCTTTTATCCCCTATAAAAAAATCTATAATTTTGGTTTGTTTGCTGATTCTTACTAAATCACTGTAGATTTCATGGTATGAGGATGGACAATTTTGCAGCTCCCTTTTAATGTTCGGCTTCTTTCAACAGAACAGTCAGCATTCAAGGAAAATTATTCAAAGTTTTGGCTTAAGCGTAAGTCGTCTTGTAATTTTTTTTTGGTGTTAAATTATTTTCTCTTCATAGTTTCTTCATGAGTGTATTGTCCTCAGAATCGATTTGATTAACGACTTTAGCTGCCATTTCCTTCAAATCCGCTTCGTCAATTTCTTCCTCTAATAAATCTTGAAAGTCCTCAATAGCCACAAAACTTTCGCCTTCGATCGATTTAGCAAGATCTAATATGCCTCCAGTTTCATTTTCTGACGATTCAAGCACATTTTCCATTTCAACTGAAGTTGACCTTTTTCCAAAATGTCAACCGTTTTTGTGTTTGGTTCTTTCAGCTGCGACAAACATTTGAAGTCTTTGCTTGGTTGAAAATTGATTCCAAACTTCAATTACATTAATTGATTTTGAATCTGTTACGTCTAAAATTCACTGAGATGCTCTAATGTATTAAGTTTTTAAGGTACAAGTAATACATTGATCCAATGGTTGAAACAACGAAGTAGTGTTAAGTGGTTGGAACACTACTAAATTTAAAAACCAATCTTTAAATTTTCAGCAACCCTAGCTCTTGGATTTGCTTTCCAATATACCGGTAAGCTATTATTGTTTATGCCGCTAAGTATACAGGATTTAAAGATGTATAAACTAGCAAAGGTTTTGTCATTAATTTCCTCGACGCTTTACTGCACTAAAGAGGTGTTATACGATCTTTAGGCATCTTAAATCTGGGCTCATTTTTTTTTTTCGGTATAAAAGTTCTACTGGGCATTTTTCTTTCCCGCAAAAAAAAAAAAAAAAAAAAAAAAAAAAAATGGCGTAACGTCAGAAGTAATTCTCTGATTTTTTGCCCTTAGATTGCACGTATAATCTTGGTTACTCTAACGGCTCAAATAGCACTTCTTAGTGCTCACCGCATATTTTCTTACTACTTTTTCTCTCTGACTTAACTGTTTACCAACCATGGACTTGAATTTTGACCATCAATATAACTCGGAACCTAATGAAGATACCTCATCGAACTTCTCTTCCATATCATCCAGATCTGCAGAAGAAAAAACTCCATGCCAAAAACGACAAGGAATTGAAAAAGACATTGCCTCCTACTCCACCAGAAAAGAAGCACAATCATCTTACCTGGTCCAACTTAAACTTCGTGGCACAGATTCAAATGATTCACTTTTTATCAAAACGCAGAAAAATATCGAAAGATACGAAAACAAGCTTCAACGACTGGAAAGTGAGTAGGCTACTTTAGCGCCTTGCGCAATTGCTGGCTGCCCCATCCATTCCACCCCAAATATCCTCCCTATGAAACGTAAAGATAATCAAGATTTTATCACCCCCCTAAAAATAAACATGTAAGAAACCTACACTGACCTCCTCGTCTAATTTAATTTTACCTACTCAAAATCAGTTCCAACAACTATCAGACGATGTTACACCCCCAGATAACAATGAAGATCAAGATTCAGATTCAACTCCCAAAATTGTAAAAGCAAAAAATTTACCTCCCCCAATTATGCTTAAAGTAAGCAAAAATTACAGACAACACCTCAAGGAAATTAGTCATGAATTACCTAAACTAAGAACTTGTCTTTCCGGCGAGTACATTAAATTATATACCGATACGCTAGATGACTATAGAAAACTTTCACACCTATTATCCACTAAGACTTATGAATATTACGTCATTCAACCAAAAATTTTGCATCTATTGAAAATTATTTTTAAAGGTTTACCACGAGATACTGAAATCCATGATATCCAGGAAGAACTAATTGAACTTGGATTCGACCCAATCAGGATAAATCAACTTACAAACAGGCGTACAAAAATTCCCCTTCCAATATTCTTAATAACGCTACCTAGAAATGAAACCAGTAAGAAAATCTATGAAGTTAACCGCATATGCTATATGTCTATTACAGTTGACGAATACCGAAGTAACAAAGTCACTCAATGCTTCAACTGTAATCTTTTTCATCACAGTTCAGATAATTGCCATATGATTCCCAGATGCTTAAAATGCTCAGGCGCCCACGCAACCAGAGACTGTAACATCGAAGGAAAAATTAAAGAAATAAAATGTATTAACTGCAACGAAATTGGACACTCCGCCTCATACGGAGGATGCAAACTCTATCCCAAACCTCCAAAAGGATCAATTACTAAAAGCAACGCACCCAAAACAAATACTGTTCGTGAAGACTACACTTTCGCAAATGCTTTAAAATCAAACCAACAGATGGCGCCCCAAACGAACGAAAACCCAGATTCGTCAAAAAATTCAAGGAAAAACCCACCACATAATGCAAAAAGCCACCAAAAAAATCCTTTCATCAACATTTTTGAAGTCATCGAACAACTCAAAGCTCTTGCCGAAATCTTCTCAATCATTCTAGGACTGCTTACAAATCTCCATAAAATTCAAAATGCAAAAGGACAAGCAAACAAAAAATTCGCCATCTTAGAAGCGCCTATGGATATCTCTGAAGAATAATGCAGCCAATCGCAGTCGTTTCTCTTCACCCATCGCAAGATCAACTTTTTCCCTCGTGGAACTTCAAATTTTTCAAGTACATACTCATTAACTGCTCAACAGATGGCGCCAGCTATACTGGGCTCATCAATCAGCTCATTTCTCAAGAACTTTTCATCTCTACTCTCCAAAATTTTACCCTCTCATCCGCAAGAAATTCCTCTCCACAATGTAAATTTCCATTTTATCCAAAGGACTTAATAAATACCAGATTTGGGCTTGTGGAGCGCTCCTGACGCCCATGGAATTTCAACGTCAACGTTTCTCTCCCGCAAAGCTTTGATATTGAAAACTTGATCTGCTGTGTATTCCTGCTCTTCTATAATGTTTCGATTTGTGTGTGTGTGGTTATTCATGGTCTTCGATGCAAATTCTTTTCGAATACTTATGCTATTAATTGCAAAATGATTTTTGAATATTTCGAACTTGCCATAAATTCAGGATTGACAAAGGATTCTCCATATTCTTCAAAGTGTTTGCGAATTTTAAGTTATTCTTGATTAATATCATAATACTATCCTGCTATCATCAATCAAGATACTGAGGGCTTTTCACATTTTCTCAATTATTGGAGCCAGGGAACGGGGATTTCGGGGATATCGAATACCCTGCAGCAACTGCACTTATTTCTTAGTTTCATTTTTCTTAACTGTCCAAACTGTTGCTTTATTTTGTTGGAAAACTTTTTATTTTTCACTTAAAACTTATCACTAAACTACTTTTCATTTTCTCTTTTACTGACAAACTTTCTTCCATTTCCGATTTCTTAGAATTTTCACATACTCTTCCTTTTCTTAATAATAACTTTTCACTTAGCTTACTTAGTTATTAACTTTTCTAGGTTTACTTTCACATATCTTTAAACTTCATATGAGGTCAGACATACAGCTTTTTAAAACGTTTTTCTGAATTTCACTTGGTGTGTGTGTGTCATCAAATTTTCGATCGTTAATTTAACCAACTTCCCATCAAGCTAGAGCTTTGAAATTTTGGGAATCGTTCGTACTCGCCTAACAATGCAATATTTAGATGTTTGCGACAAGTTTTAACTAATATTTCAATAGTTTTAATAAGTCAAAATATTCTTTCCTCTCAGCGCTTTTAGGATTGAGGAAAAAATTTCTTACCCCCTCTGGGATCACCGGGCACTCCCCACGCCGCATGAGGTATCGTAAAACCTTTGTACTCACAAAGGGGAGATACTATCTCCCCTTTACTATATCCGAGATAGTAAGGGTTGCTGAATTTTAGTCAGTAATCATTGGCAAGAAAGAAAGATTCCAATATTTGGAGCCATGTCTTATCACAATAATTTTTTTTGAATTCTGGTTCCCATTTTTTTTAATAGAATGACTTACAAACTTTCAAATGCATGTTTTGATTTTATGAGTATTATGAATTTCTTAATACGCTCACAAATGTCTCTTTTTAAGTAAATTTTAAAGTTAAAAATAACTAACAGTTTTAACTAATATTTCAATAATTTTCTTTAATAAACTTTGCCACCATATAAAAACGTTGGCTTTTTATATCGAATTATTTTAATTAATAACAGCAGTTCCTTTTAAATCCTTTCGCGTTACCTTGTTGCAGATTACTTTTAGCACTTCTATAACCACGTGATCTGCAAAGTTTCGAGTGTCAACTCACTTACTTACTTCCTGACACCAACTGCTTTGTTCTAATCTGAGGGGATTGTGTGAGTGACATCTTACTCGCCCCTTACAAGACGCCCTCTATAGGCGGGCTTTAAGCAATGGAGATAACAATTTTAACTAAGACTTTTCTCAATGTGAGATGATTTCTCTCCTTTTAAAAGACGATCCAAAATTTGCATCTTTATTTCTAAAAAAATAAATTTCCTCTTGAACTGTTTTTTTTTTTTTTTTTTAATCTTTATCAAACAAATCAATCTTTATCCTGGGATCTTTGTAGACGTTGGAATCTATACTGTAAGGTCAATGACAGTCTTCTTAACGGACATCATAAGGGCAGGTTACTGACAACCAATCGACGGGAAATGGTACTGGTTGGTATGGGAACATCCAAAGTGTTTTGAACATGCTGCAGAATGGTGGCATAAGTAGCTTCCGGATCCGCCGCCACTTGTCAGTGGAGGCGTCGATCCACGCGTGCTGACGTCACTCTGGCTGCATCGGCACCCCTCGATCTGGCTACATTTTCCAGTTCCAACCATTTTCGCCACAGTGGACGCATCCAGGTGTGTACCAGCTGAGATTTGCCGTATGGACCAATCTGCCTTTCTCAGTCCGACCATTATGCACCTCGTAAAATCGTCTGTCTGCTGGAATTACCTCTGTTGAAGAAGACATGGCATTTTCTGTGCTATTACACGCGTCCTCTGAGACAAGAACAAATTTTCTACGATGATTTCCCTAGCAAAATAACGGCACGAAAATTTAACATTCTGGAGGTTCTTTCCATTATATCTTCTTCAACGTGCGCTGGAGAGCAGCGCATTTCACATCATTCGCATAACTCGGTGGCGTGCGTGTACCCTGAAATTTGCATAATTTTCTGGCCACTCCTTCTTGGTAATGCATCTTCAATGTCGCGTAGTGTATTTCTGTTATAGTTGGTGGTTTTTATGGGATGTGGAGCAACAAAGGCTCCGTTAAATATGAACTTATTTTTGCTTAAGTCTAAATCCGAAATATAGTTGAAACATGCGACTGCTTGAAGGAAAGGCACGACTAATGGATATGAATGACACTGGAAGAAAAAAAATAATCCACTGGAATTGAGTTAAAGATTGTTTAAATGATTGCTTATGGACGTCACACTTAGAAGCAATTAGAGGGCTATAGGCTACGGACCTTGTAATTTTGAATCTTAGTCAAGTGACGAGGACAACACCCGACGTGGCACCCCACTCTTCACGTATACGATAACGTGAGGAATTTGAGCCTCCACAGATTTAACTAGTATCAGACTCGCTACTCGCTCTCAGTTGAGAATTCGAACCAAGATCGCATAGCTGCGGTAAGCGTTGGTGGCCGCGGTAGCTTAGTGATCATGCTCGCGAGCTTGTGGCCGTCGCTCTTATCCTCAAAACATGGACTTGAGCCCGGATGCCACTAAAGATCCACCTTTTAGTGGGGCTAATGAGCGTTAAATCTGGCAAGACTCCCATTTGATTAGTGTGGAAGTTTGAAGAGGGAGTTACCAGCTAAGATATCGACCTTGTCACTGGACCGAGGTTCAACATTATGACGTCAGTCACCAATAGCCCTTGTGTTGCTTCTCAGTGGGACGTGAACAAGCAATTACAATCACATCGCGGTCAGCGTTGTTTTCGTCGAGTCGTGGGTTCCAGTCCTGATGCCACTAAAGATCCACAGTGTAGCGAGGCTCATGTGCATCACATCTCTCGAGGCTCAAAATCCTCCCTTGGTGTGGTGTGGAGAGAGAGTTCCAGCTCAGGTGTCGTCCTCGTCATTTGACCTAAGTTTAGATTGTCAATAGCCCTCGTGTTGTTTCTGCAACGTAAATAAACAATCAATCGAGATCTTAATGAATTAGAGAGAAAACTCATTTTTTTTTTTTTTTTCGAAAATTGTAACTCAAAACTTAACAGGTATCAGCTTCAAAGAAATCACACAACAAAGGAGCTTTGATTGATAGAGTTCATTAACTTCATACTTAACAACCAGATCTATTGGCGAATGACATCGTAAATTTGAGCCACTGTCAAATAATATGGACACCCGTGCTAGTCTCACACGCCAATGTGAGAACATTGAGCCTCATTTAATAAACATCAAGCCCTCTACACAATGGGTCTTTATTGACATCAGGGCTCGAACTCACAACTCAACGGAAACAACACAGTCTAAGAGTTTGCGTTCTCATGACCAACAGCTTTCTAAGAAGCGGAAGTTAGACTGAAAGAAATACAAAGTTCTTAAGGATTGAATCGGAAAAAAAACATTTTTGAGGCAAATCGGAAAAAATGTAATATATATTAAATGTAACGGTTAAAAAATACATGGTTAAAGTGATAAGAGTACTTACCGGGGAAAAAAAAATTTGTTCTCTTCTCCACATTCCTCAAAACTTTATCAAATGAGAATCAGTGTCAAAAATAAAAAAAAGTCCAATGGGAATCTGTGTCACTGATAAGGGCGGAACAGTACTGAAGCCGCTTTAGCATTGTTTGACGCTCTTTTACCTTTCTTTAGTGTAAGTTGTGAATTTTGTACAGGCGAAAACTGCGGTTCAGAGAATATAAAAAAATTTTATATTTTATTCAAGTAAAATGTTCTGTGTTTTTTTTTTTTTGCTGATTACTAAACATCACTTTGTGTTATGAATACAAGAATCAAGTACCTAACAATGCAATTTTGAGTTTAAATTAATTGTGGATGAAATAATAGAAAAAAAAAATAAAGGATCTCAAAAAGCAGCCGTTTTCAGGTTTTTTTGAGAACCGAAGAGGAAAGATCGAGAAAAATGCTTGTTTGTGCCGCACATTTTTGTTACTTATATAGAGAGTAACAATTCCTGATACATTTACAATTTTTATTTATGACTTACTTTTAAAATCACAGCAAGCTTAGGAAATTTGAGTTCAATTACATATTACCTTCAAAAAGTACTGAAATATTTTATTTTAAAAAGCTTCTTCATTTGACATTTGCTGAGAATCTAAATGGCATTCAAGGGCTACGACTCATCTTTTTTTTTTTTTTCTTGTGAGACAGATGACGATTTGGATTTCATTTATACGGGACGAAGTTTCATGAATAAAACTCAGTCTAAGGTGCTTAAAACTTAGTCCGTGCAGAGTTCTCCATTTTGCACACTCACCACTTACAAAGCGCCCTCTATAGATAGGCGATAACACACTAATATAGGTTTCTTAGGAAGGTCTCTAAAATTTTAAAACAGTAAATTTTATTTCATATGAAAAAATTTGTCCAGTTAAATACTGTCCCTTCAGCTAAATCCTTGAATATTAATAGTCATTCAAAACAAAAGAAAGAGACCTTTCGTGGGATTCCATTTTCTGATGATGTTACTAAATATTGCGAGAAATTATCATCAAATATTAAGAAACATTATTGATGTAAAAGCATTTGCCATTGGTATATTTACGATTAATTGTGGAAAATTTAGAAAGCTTCCCCACAGTTAATTAACGTAACTTAATCAATAAAAATTTATTTTACATGCAATTAAATTTTGCATAATGATTACATAATTCTAAAATAAACATAAAACACTCTTTAATTTATTAATTCCAAAATATTATTAAAAACTATCTAGCGTTCAATCCATTTCAGAACGATGGACAGATTTATTGAAAAAAAAAAAAATAAGAAAGTAAGAAATTTCTTAACGTATCTTTTTTTTTCCCATGGTTGTTATTACTCGTACAGCAATATATTCCGAAATGCATTGGCTGTCGATTTCTAAATAGACATTTCACAATAAATACAGAAGTCAATTTTAAGAGATAGAATTTTATTGCATTTCATAATTTTGTTCAACATGATAAGTATATATTACACTCGCAAACATAAACTTTAAAACATTTTTATACATTCAATTAAATCTATTTAATGATAACAATAAATAAATATTTTTATAACATGCAGAGACCAGAATCACTTTGAAAATAATTATACAGTGTTTACTCACGAATTATTACAACAAACACATACTAAGACTAAACATCTTCAAAATGCAGCGATTTTTGTGTCTCCACGTAAGTACATTGAGTCAGATTGTGCTCCTGGAGAGCGCTTGCGTGTGATTTACAATATTTACATCTATACAAACAGTCGTAGGAAAAGAAAAAAAAAAAAACACCTAAACCTAATGGATTTCCCGTTGTACTCAGGCTACTTGTTTGCATTTGCACACAAAGCGGAAATGAATCTCTTATCGAGAGCAAATCAGGATGCGTGAAATAGGCACTCTTTAGAGTTTAAAAAATTCAATCTAGTTCAGTCAAAAATGCTAAATTCCTCTTTTAAGATATATATTTATTTATTTTGCAAAAAGCCTCTCAACTGATATGTCGTATTTGAAAAATATTTACCTACCTATAAAGTATAAAGCTGATTCTAGAATTGTCTTCCGAAAAGTTATCTCTGGATTTAAAGCTATTTTTTCCCACAGTGCAAAACTACAAAAAACGTGTTTCAAAAAAAAGGAGATTGCTCAAGTCATTTGGCCTTTAAACAAAGTCGAAGCAAATGTGGACGCAAATAAAATTTATAAATATATAAAATACGAGAAAAAATCGACGATGTAAAAATATAACTGAAGAAAAAATACACAATTATATCACAGAATTAAAAAAACACAGTTTAAAAAACAATTTTTTTTTCACCCTCTGTGTGTTCAACAATAAAAATAATTAAGATATGTTTTTTTTTTTCAGACAAAACACTAATCATGGGTAAAAACTATTAATTTGTGACAAATCAATATCACAGAATACATTGTGACTTGGATTTTCATTTTTTTTTTTTTAGAAAAGCAGGTAGAAATGGAGTAAAAAATATTTTGTTTTCTGAATTAGGAATTTTTTAAACTCGTGAAGGGAATCTGCTGATAGGAGCTGGTCGTTTTGTTCGCAGTCGAAGGCAGCTGAAAGAGAGAACAATTAATTGCACACACATTACTTTATTAGTAATCATTTTGCATGAATATCAACTCATTGAAATTCATACTCTAAAAATTATCCCCTTTTAAGTTTAATTTCACATTTCATTATTCTATTTAAAGTTAAAACATTATAAAGTATAACTCAATAACATGTATTTTTTTAATACATTCACATTTGGGGGGGGGAGGAACGTCGTTAAATGGTTATTTTATTTATTAATTTATTTTTCATTCATTTTTTTTTAAATTAAATATTGGTTCATTGTAGCCCCGAAATTGTTATCATATAATGATATGAATATAATGTTGGGCCGTACAATAAATAACTTAATGAGTCTACATTAAGAGTGTGCTAAACTGTTACTTTTCAATAACAGGTTAATCCCAAAATCCTATTACATTTGTAACATATTACACGCCCCCATTAACATATTACACAAGTCAAAAAAATTCCATGAGCTAATTACATTACATATATATTCTATGACAACATCACGTTTCGAGAATATAACATTATAATGCCACCTTATAATATTTTAAATCAAAATATTATTTGAAATATATTTATTTTTGAACACATACATTACTTTTAATGTAAAAAAATACTCTGCCAACAGTTTCTAATTCATAATTGTACCATTTATGAATGAAATTGCAATTTATTTAAGTATTACAAAATGCATATTTTTTTAATTAATGTATTACTTTAATTTCGAGTAAATGCTGGAGTTTGTTTCTGATCGTTAACATGTAGCTAAATATCCGAAATAATTAGACAGGTACATAGTATAGCAAATTATTATTCTTTATTGATATTTGATCCATCTTTCCAAAATAGTTATGTAGATATTACCAGTTATATTAAAACATTTTCACCTCTTATTATAAAAAAAAATCTTTAAGTCTTCTGACGATTCCTTTCTTGCTGTTGTTTTTCAGTTTACATATGTGGAAAATACCGCAACCGATGTAACCATCTTGCCTCAACGCCAGAGGGAGCTGCTCTCCATCATAACGATATTACTTTTAATAAGCCATGTGGCACTCTTCTTTTTTTGTTTTTGTACAAGGAAGTTGTAATTCGTTTCGGGTCGATTTAATCGGCCAAATTTATAGATGTTTTTTTATTAAATATTTTAAAATTTAACTGCGTATGGATTTAGTGAGTGTCAGTGTCCGTTACTGGAACCATTAATTATAGATAGTTAGCTAATTGCTATTTTTTCATCATGGTGCTTCGGCCGGGAATCATCGGCACTGCTCCTCGTCGCCATTACTAACTACGCAGTTAATTCCGCCATTATAGATAGCTTTGGTTTAATTGCATAGTTTCGTTTCGTTGTGGACTGTAGTCATCAGCGCAGTTCTATTAGTATTCCATTGGATATTATAATGTTATAGAGTGATATAGTACATCTACTTAAAGCTGGATACTCAATACTCTAGGAAATTAGGGTGAGTTATTTATTTTCGATTCCTTTGTTTGTTAGTTAAGATGGATGCTGATAAAATAAAAAACAAGCGTAAAGCGCTGAAATGTGGCGCGACTATGTTTGTGAACAGTTTAGATACTACTTTAGTTAACGAAAGTAATGTTCATACTTTAGAAATATTGTACCACCAATTAATTGAGAAAATTGATAGTCTTAAAGTTTCGGACAATGAACTTCTTAGTGTTATCGATGCAAAAGACATCGAAAAAGAAGTCGAACAAAGTGAGGCCTATATGGAGAATTTAATTACCTATAAATGTAAAATTACACAGAAAATAGCTAGTCTAACTAATCCCGTTGTACCACCTACATTTGTTAACCCCACTAATGTACCTAGTTCGACAATAGATACCGTAATTCAGGAGCCTAGGTCATCGATTAAATTACCGAAATTAACTGTTAATAAATTCTACGGTGACCACAAAAATTGGTTAGAGTTTCTTAGTCAGTTCGAGAATGCGATTGATAAAAATAGTGATTTATCTAAAATAGAGAAACTCATTTATCTTAAAAGTTTAGTACGAGGTGTCGCAGCGAAAGCCATTTCCGGTTTTGCATTAACGGAAAGTATTTATGATGCTGCTTTGGAACTATTAAAATCTCGCTTTGGACAAAAGAATTTACTCATTAATGCGCATTTAGGATCTCTTCTTAGCATAACTCCCATAAAAAATACGAGCGATACGAATAGTTTGAGAAAATTATATGATCGGGCTGAAACTGAAATAAGAAATTTAGAAAGTTTAGGCATAAATTCAGAATCGTACGGTAATCTTTTAACCCCGATATTATTGAAAGTATTGCCCTCTGATTTAACTCTAGAATTCAGTAGAAAAAATAAAAGTGATAATTGGGATTTAAAAGCTCTTCTCGAGTTTCTAGGTGAAGAAATTCTGAGTCGTGAGAGAGCCCAATCTTTCCATTCGTCCGTAAAAGAAAAATACATTAATAATAGCTCAAATCAAGAGAGTAGTTTCGCTTTCGGCTCAAGGTCTTATAACAGAAGTGCTTATGGTAAGCAGAGAGGCAATAATTCTTCGGCAGCCGAGCTCTTAGTCAATCATTCAAGTGCTAATAATAAATGTATATTTTGTGGCGAGAACTTGCATGATTCATCTTCTTGCGATTCGGTGAGCATAGAGATGAAACGAGATCATTTAAAAAGAAATAAACTTTGTTTCTTTTGTTTTTCGGGTCGACACTCAATTGCATTTTGTCCAAAGCTTAAAAAAGAAAAAGGGTGTTCGTTTTGTGGTTTAAAATCACATTCTAAAACACTTTGTTATAGGTTTCATCAAAATAATTCGGATAAAACGATTTCCAACTCGCGTAAAGAGGAATCCGATGATTCTGTTGCTAGCGTATCTTCTTGCCAGACCGAAACCAGAACACAGAGGGTTTTATTGCAAACTGCGTCGGTTATTGTTCGTTATAATAAACAGTTTAGAAATTGCCGTTTGTTAGCCGACACAGCGGCGCAGAGGAGTTTCGTTGAGAGGAAATTTTCGAGATTATTGAAACTCCCTGTCATTCGAAAAGGAAAACTATCGGTCTATTCGTTTGGAGATACATCTCCTGTCGAAAAAACGTTTAATGTAGTCAAAATAAGGTTAGAAAATAAAGATGATCCAAATTCTTATTTAGAAATAGAAGCATTAGAAACTGAAAAGATATCCGCTGCGCATATTCCCCCGCCTGACATAGATATTTCGATTTATAGTAAACATTTGAAAGGCTTGAAATTAGCTGATACAACTAACAGTGATGCTAACGTTTCAGTTTTAATCGGTGCTGATAACTATTATGATGTCATGACGGGTAGAATTAAACGTATTAGTCGGAAACTTGTAGCTGCTGAATCTCTGTATGGGTGGTGTTTAATTGGTATATCAGGGCCCCCAAACAAAAACTCTAGTGATTCTTTCGCTATGAAAGTAGTTGAAGAGGAAGATATTTCAAAACAATTAGAAGCGTTTTGGCAATTAGAAAACCTTGGAATTGAACCAGTTAACGAAAATTTAAATTGTAAGGATAACAAAATTTTACAAGAGTTTGAAGAGAATATTCAATTCCGAGATGGTAGATATGTAGTTAAACTTCCTTGGAAGGATAATTTGAAAGAGTCACTTGATAATAATTATGAAATAGCTCATGAAAGATTTTCAAAATTGTGTCATAAGTTTAAAAATGACCAGTCTTTATACACTGAATATAAGAACGTAATAGATAGTTATGTAGAACAAAACATAGTTGAACGTGTTCCTAACTCAAATGTAGTAGGTGGCGCGGAATTTTATCTACCCCATAGGGCAGTAATTCGGCATGATAGGGTGTCTAGTAAACTCAGAATTGTCTTTGATGCTTCTTCGCATAAAAGAGGCAAATTTTCATTAAATGACAGTTTGCATATAGGTCCCAATTTGTATCCTGATTTATTTGAACTTTTATTATCATTTCGAAAGCATCCAATCGCATTTACAGTTGATAATAAACAAGCATTTTTAAATGTAGAGTTAGATGATTCTGAAAAAATGTAACAAAATTCTTTTGGACTGACAATCCAGAATCCTTTTCAGAATCTTTAGAAGTTTTAAGATTTAATAGAGTTTTATTTGGAATAAATAGCTCATCCTTTCTGCTGACTGCAACGATAAAATACCACTTGAAGAAGTATTCTTCTCTTTTCCCACAAACTCATGAACTGTTAAACAAATTTGTTTACGTAGATGACGTCTTAGGAGGTCAAAGTACTGTGGCATCCGCCTATACAACTAACGTGGAATGTGTCCAGATTTTTAGCGAAGCAAATATGCCTTTGCACAAATGGGCTACTAATTCTGCTGAATTGCGTGAACTGTGGGAGAAAAATGGTTTCTCTATTGAAACTTCATCGAACTCTATTGGTCAAAATATGATCAATTATAAAGTGCTTGGTATTTCCTGGGACACTGATAGGGATGTATTTTACTTTGACACAGAAAATCTTCTATCCTTTATATCGAAAGGGACTGATACAAAAAGATTTTTGTTACAAGTTGCTGGTCGGATCTTTGATCCTCTAGGATTGATAGTTCCCTATGTGATTCGTTTGAAGGTTCTTATTCAAAATGTCTGGGAAATGGGTCTACTTTGGGATCAGGAAATGTGCCCCAGATTGTTAAAAAGCCCTTTAAAGAATGGTGTCATGAACTTAAAGACCTTCATTTAGTGTCGATTCCTCGCTTTTATGACTTTACGGACTCGAATGTAGTTGATGTGCAACTTCATTCCTTTTCCGACTCGTCTAAAAAGGCCTATGGAACTGTAATATATTTTCGAGTCGTCAGGACTGATGGGACTATTTCAACTAGTCTTGTGACTTCTAAGAGCAGGGTTGCCCCGTTAAAGACTCTTTCTCTGCCGAGATTGGAACTGATGGGAGCATTGCTCTCTGCTAGGTTGTGTGACAAAGTTTCCAAAACTTTAAAATTCGAAAAGTCCTGCTTTTTTCATACAGATTCGTCTATCGTTTACCACTGGATTCAAGGGGAACCGTTTCGTCTTAAGCCGTTCGTTAAAAATAGAATAGAAGAAATTCAAAAACCGACTGAACCATCGAAGTGGCATCATTGCCCCGGAAAGGAAAACCCTGCTGACATTTTAAGCAGAGGAATTTCCGTAAGGGAATTGAAAGATAATGAACTTTGGTGGCATGGACCTCCTTGGCTTAAACAAACAGAACAGTTTTGGCCCAAAATCGAGAAACAAAACGTAATCAGTCTAAATCTAGAACTCAAAAGTAAATTTAGAGACATTTCTCAGAATGAAGTAATTCTCGAAAATCGCGAAAAACTCTTGAACATAGATAAATTTAGCAGTTATCTCAAACTATTGAGAGTAACTGCCTTTGTATTCCGATATATATATAATACCCGAAACACCTTAAAGAAAAGAGGTGCTGTCAACACTGAAGAGTTAAAAAAGTCGGACGAATATTGGATTAAAGAAACCCAGAAAGAAACTTATGGGTCTGAAATAATAGATTTAGAAAAAACCCAAAAGGTTAGCGATTGTTCCAAGATTCGTTCTTTAGTACCTTACTTCGATGATAGACAAATTTTGAGAATAAAAGGGAGACTAGATGAATCAGAAATTTCCCTGGACGGGAAACAGCCCATTCTTTTACCCCCAAACTCTAAGTTTACGGAATTGTTAATTTTGCGTGAGCATACAAAGAACTTCCATAGCGGAGTAACAACTACTCTGGTGATGCTCAGAAGGAAGTTTTGGATACCGAAGGGGCGGCAACTCGTCAAGAAAATAATTAAAAAATGCCTAATTTGTAGAAAATACAGTTTAAAACCAGCTAATCAAATAACAGCACAACTTCCAAAAGATAGACTTTTAGAAAATCCTCCCTTTGAAATATTTGGTCTTGACTTCGCAGGACCAATACTTTATAAATGTGATAAGGAAGTAAAAAAATGTTATATTGCAATTTTTACCTGTGCAGTAACTAGAGGCATACATTTAGAATTGGTTTCATCTATGTCAACTAAACATTTCTTACTCGCATTTAGACGATTTATCTCTAGACGAGGCAGTTGCAGATAATGCCAAATCTTTCAAGGCCGCATTTAAGGACTTGAGTTACTTCGCCAAAATCTTAAAGAACTCTGAATTTAAAGATTTTATTTCTTCTCGTGGAATTACTTGGAAATTTATTGTAGAAAGAGCGCCCTGGTGGGGCGGATTTTACGAACGTCTCGTGAAATCGGTGAAAGATCCACTCAGAAAATTTCTTGGAAAAGCTCTACTCGCATTCGAAGAACTTACTTCTATCTTAGTTGAAATCGAATATGTTGTCAACTCAAGACCTTTGACATATGTGACTGACAATTTTTCTGAACCAAATCCCTTAACGCCTCTCGACTTCCTGCAATATGGAAGAAAAAACCAGGATTATCCACTTCATTTCGCTGAACTCGTAAACGAAGTATCTAATAGAGAATCCTTGATCAAAAGGAAACATTATCAAACGACGCTTTTAAAACACTTTTGGAACAAGTGGAAAACTCAATATCTTCTTGACTTGAAAACCGTTCATCATTTTAAATCACCGAACATTCACAAAGATGTTAAAGTCGATGATGTTGTGCTCGTCGAAGGGTCTTCTAAGTCCAGACTTCTCTGGGACTTGGGAACAATTCAAGAAACTTTTCAAGACCGAGATGGACATGTAAGAGCCTGTGTCGTGAAAACTAAAAAGGGACTTTTCAGATAACCAGTGCAATTAATATATCCCTTTGAACTCAATGAATGAACTGGTTTTTCAATTTCCTTATTTATGTATTTACTGTAGCAACTCTATAGATTCTATTGATGAACTCTGAAGAGTTCATAGTGGGGAGCTGTGGAAAATACCGCAACCGATGTAACCATCTTGCCTCAACGCCACAGGGAGCTGCTCTCCATCATAACGATATTACTTTTAATAAGCCATCTGGCACTTCTTTGTTTGTTTTTGTACAAGGAAGTTGTAATTCGTTTCGGGTCGATTTAATCGGCCAAATTTATAGATGTTTTTTATTAAATATTTTAAAATTTAACTGCGTATGGATTTAGTGAGTGTCAGTGTCCGTTACTGGAACCATTAATTATAGATAGTTAGCTAATTGCTATTTTTTCTTCAACATATTTGTACACTTTGCAACTGAAAGACAACAAGAAATCGCTGTCGTAAGTCTTCTGGTATATTTAGAGATAGGTCTGCTACCCATTTCAGATGAAACAAAAAACTCGAATCGGTTCTTTATAAAATTTAATTAATTTATCTGAATTATTGTCATTATTATAACTAGAAAAAAATCCTCGTTGAAATGCCGAAAAAAAATTTTTTTTCCATAAATTTCTAGATTCAGAATTATTATAAAAAAAAAATGTTTAAAAAATTTATATTCGGCATTTTATATCATTAAAAATTCTAAAATATGAAGATTAACAAGTTATTTTGATAATACTTTTAAATAATACCTATAAAAAACGAGTTTTTTAAACATGAGTTTTCTTTCAACCTTGAATTATGAGTAAAATTTAATTTTTAAAAAAATAATTAATTAATTAATTTTTACTAATTACAATTAAATTATCGTATTGTCATTCAAAACAATCGTGTATAGAAAATTTCAGCTCAAGTGAGCGCTTTAAAATGTGAGAAAAAAGATTTTAAAGTTTTGACCCAGACATAGTTACAATGTGAGTAGGGAAAAACCCATTGAAAACAATACCAACACAAGAAAACCGTAAAAGTCGTTAAAGCAAAAATTACACACTAAAATTTCGCTTCTTTCCTCGTGGTGAAAAAAAAAAGTGTCCACATTGGCTAAAGACAACGATTTTCTTACACCAATAGAATCATGATGTTTGTATTTTCTTACACTTTTACATTTAATTATTTAGATTGCTGATTTCTGTCATTAAATTATGACAAGAATGCTGTAAAAATAAAAAGTTGAATGCTTTGATTTTGCTCATTCAATGATCCTTATATTTTTCACGACGTTTTAAAGTTTTCATTTGTAAAATACATAGAATTAAGAAAAAAGATTTTCATTCTTTATTCATATCATTTTAATAAATATTTACTACAAACATTAAACGAAATAGCGACCGTTGTACGAAGCGACGACTGTGTCACGAAGTAGTCACTGCGCCACAAAGCAGCAACTGTTCCAAGAAACAGCAACGATGCGCTAAGCGGCGACAGTTCCACGAAGCAGTTATAGTGCGCTAAGCGACGACTGTCATCATCAAGATCACACACATCATCAAGATTGGTACAAGGTTTATTATTGATCAGGTCAATATGTGATACCAGTCTGCTGGTGGTGCACGATGAAAGGGCGCCATGAAGATTTTGTCGAATTTGGATGAGGAGATATTAAAAGACGTCTTAACGATGGACGTGAACGTAATCCAAGCTTCGTAAAATTGTGGAAGTTAATACCGGAAACGTGGTAGTAAATTGAACTGTAGGCAATAATGCCCTAGTCGATAAATCGTCTAGAGTAGTCTGATCATGTTTGGATCAAAGTATCACAATTGATTTTGTTTTGAAAGTCACCCAGCTAAGCCTTTCAGTCTTCGTTCCGCCAATGCGTACCTAGCAGCAACAAGTGTTGCCACTGTATTCATGTCCACATGACTCAAGTTGATAGCCAATGGCAAGATACACTTCACGCATCTCAGTTATTCGTCTTCTTCGTAGTTTTCCGATTGTCTACAAGATTGTGACGATTTTAATAAACAGAATATGCAGAAAATTATGAAGGTGACGACGGTAACAATACACAAATATTAACTGTTACTGGAAACCAATTGCACAGAAGAAATGCACGTTTCATTCATCGTAATCATTTGTTATCTTATGACAAGGAAATTTGTTAACGAAGGTTCAAAATGACCGGATTATTTTTTCCGTGTGCTCTCTGTGCAAAAGAATGTACACTAAATTATTAGCAAATGCATACTAATTTTCCTTTGCTATGTCAGAAGTTTTTTTTTAAGTCTTTTCTTAAAAATGGTTGCTCTCTAAGTAAAAAAAAAATAACCAACTGCGATTTTGAGATTTAAAAATAAGTTTTATTCCGAGAATTTGATAGAAACTTTCTTTCGAAAACAAAACAAATGAAACTTAAAAATTACGAATCTCTATGCATTTCCTGAAAATCTTTTTTCACTTTAAACTAATCTAATAAAGGAAAATCGTTTAAGAAGAAAATTAGCAATGTTCAGGTAAATTTTCAAATACCAAACGAAATATAATCTAATATAATATAACCTAAAATATATATAATCTAAAACTAATAGACTGTGTGATAAATATCAGATAAGAAATATCAACACACCTCGATTATGTTAGACTAATGTAGTTTTCTTTCCTTTTTCTTGTTTGTTGAACCAGTCCAATATATCATCGTGGAAAGCATCAGAGGTTACTTTTGAATCTCCGCTCGGTTGGTCGGAACTGCCTTCTTGCCTGAGGAAAGATCAACATGCAATCTATGACAAAAATTTTCATTGGTAAAATTACATTTCATGCTTTGACAATCGAATTAAATTTTAGTTTTGTGCATCGAAAACGCATTCAGACTTGAATGCAAAAGAGCGTGAGAAAGCAAAAGAGCGTGCATTAGGATTCCCATTAGAGTGAGTTCTCAATTGAGCTGTATCAAGTTTCGCAGCGCATGTGATTCTGATCTGGAAGTGGCTTTTGGGTCATGAATTTTTAATAAAATATAAATTTATAGATTCTTTCTAAATTTCGTACACACGAAATAGATTCGTATTTGCAATATAAATTAATTTATATCACTATTAACTTATAGAATATTTAACATCTCAGTTTCATTCCATTATAATTATTGAACAAAAAAACAAAAATTTAGTACAGTTTTATTACTTCATTGGATTCCATAACAAAGCAACAATAGTGGTGGTCTAACCCACAAGACATTGTCTCAAAAGGATAATATATCGAAAATTTTCTATAGAACACATTACGCAACTATTATTTACGCCTGACAAGGATTTGATTGATAACCGAGGAGATCAAACGATTAGATATTCATAAAAGAGGACAAAATAAAAATCCGTGAAAATCAAAAAATTCAAAACAGATCCCGAAGAGAAAAGCTGATAGTAGTTATTAAAATGGAGCTGCACCAAACAGCAAAACAAAAATGTTAAACCAAACAAATGTTTCATGACGATTGTGAATAAATCAATAAATGTTTAAACAAACCGAGCTTAGTATTGTCAAATTTAGCGTTACACAGCATTAACACAAACGATACTTGGTTTTTGATGACGACTTTTGAGACACTTCTTGGACACAAAAGATTTTTAAAGATTTTGCAGCGCCATTGAATTCCGTGAGATAACCCATTACATTTCTATCGCTGGTGGAATTGTGTCCAAATCTTTCACTACATAAGCTGCGGTTTTACCTAAAAACATCACTGATATGAGAAGCTGAACTCACTTCAGTTTCTCAGAAGGTACCCCCTCGTCCACGGCTGCGGCACAGGCAGGTGAGGACGTCCTCGATCTCTCCAGGACTGGTGACATGGCGGCGGGGACACCTGCTGACTGGCTGGCTTTCCATGCGAGTAGCTTGGCTTGCAGGTTCTGACTGGCCGTCTGGTGCTGCTTGCGATGCTTCGTACTATACTTGTAGAAGTCGGATGTCTCGTAGGGCTTCGTCTCTTCCCAGTATGGCTGGAAGTGACCGTATGTCACAATGTCCACATGAGACTTGAGACCATCTGCTGACACGGACGTCGGGACCCTGGCCTCCGAAGATGTTCCCTCCATCGTCCAGCTCCTTTCGGACTCACTGGAAGGGGACAGGAGCGCAGGAGCGTAAGATCCCTTCGGAGTTTTGGCTTCAGGCCACAGTTTCTCCGGCGGGGACGTTGGCGATTTCCTGAATTGCTTTCCCAGATGCATAGCATCGGCAGCGTACAGCTTGAGATTCTTCTGGTACAGATTCGAGTCAGGACACTCCTGTGGGTTGGGGGATTTAACTCCCTGGTGCCTGTGGTGGTGATAATGGTGTGGATGGTGGAAGGAGTACGCAGAAACATAGGACTGCTGCTGCTGCTCCTGGTAGGGGAACATTCCTTTGTACATGGCGTAATTATCGTAGGCTGCATTCGGCTGCGCGGAGCCAGGTCTTTGGGGTGAAGGATCCTGAAACATACCTTGGTTCTCCAGATACCTACGGTACTTCTGGAAGCTATGCCTTCGGTTGCGGTCCAGACTATTGTGCCGAGAAACTAAGCCTAAATCTTGAGGAAGCATCGGAACCGTGGCCAGGATATCGTCCTGGGTGTCGAAAGCTTGACTGGTACGTTGTGTCGGGACACTGTACAGATTAGAGCCGTCTAAGTCCAATGTAGATTCGAATCTGAAGCATAATAGAAAGGCTTTTAAAAATACTTGCCAGGTAAACTTATTTTAAAAAAAGTACATTTTATTGTTATATTCTAAAAAAAATTGAGATGCAACTGATTTAAAGCATATCTCGAACAGTTGAAATAAAACGGGGTATTGATTGATTGATTAACTGTTTATTAACATCGCGCTTAGAAGCAACACGAAGGCAATTGATGATGGACCTCGTAGTTTTTCGGTCAAGTGACAAAAACCACACCTGAACTGGCACCTCCCTCTCCAAAATTCCAAACCACGCCAATGGAAGGATTTTGAGCCTCTTGAGATTTAACATGCATCAGCCCTATTACATGGTGAGTCCTTAATGGTATCAGAGCTGGAACTGATGACTCGACGGAAACGACGCCAGCCGCGAGTTTGACCACTAGGGTACTGCGGTCACATAAAACAAGCTTCAGTTTCTTGAGAATTTATGAAAATCTTCTTTCAAATCAAAACTGATGCCCAGAATATTCATTAATACAGGTTTATTCAAAGCGATTAATTCGATTTTAAAATTCCTTATTTCCAAAAATAAACGACACAGAATAATAACAAAAAAATACATAAATACAAAAGAAACTGTGGAAGCTTTAAATTGTGAGAAATAGATAGCCCTCGCTTGTTCTACATAAAGCTATTTCACGAAAGCTGTTTTAGAAGCTTTCACGGAGCTACCTCGCAGAGGATGTTACACAGCTGGCCATTTAAGTCACCTGATATGCGATTAATATGTATAATCACCTGATATCCCAAACAATTTTTTTCCTTTGGGGATTTGTAAAAGATAAAGTGCATGCGCCACCATTACCCACAAACTTATTTGAACAGCAATAGCAGATTTTCACATATCGAATTTACATTATACAAGTAACTAAAGGAAGTTAGATCGAACACTCTTGAAAAAAAATTCCATATTTTCTCTTTGAATTCATGTATTATTTATAGCGTTTGCAAAGGGGATATTTTGATATTGGGTTCAAGAAACACTGCTTTTTCAAAACTTCACACACGTTGTGCTTAGTTCCATTTGTTTTTATTAACTCCTATCTGTTTTGATAATCTGAAAAATTTATAAACTTTCAACAGTTTATTACCAGCTTTAGTGTCGTCCCAAATATTTTCGTTTTCGATTTTTATAAGTTGATGTACAAGAATATTTATAAACATTTTTTCAGACAAAGCATTTCGACTTCTCACCGTTTAGAGAAATAAATATACCTGCATAGTCTAATTCATTAAAAATGTACCCGGGGGAGACACAAGTTCGAATGAAATGGCACAAGAACTAGACTCACTTGTTTCTGTAGGGTGCAATGAGGGGTCCTCCGCACTCGGACCCCGTGGAAGAATGAGTAGAAGGAGACCGCATGGAGAAGGTGGGGTATTGCTGGCTTCGATACGTCGTCTGTGTCTGGTACACGGAGCTGGGCGTGTAACCTTGCAGCAGGTCGGGCGGCGGTTTCAGAGGCAAGTGGCGGGGATTTGAAGGGCTTGAAGGGACGGAACTGGAACTCAGGGGCACCGGGGAAGAAGTGGAGGAAGTCTGTAACACAAGATAGTAAAGAATCAGTCAGATTAAGAACGCATATTTCGACTGATCTCCAAAACGTAAACAGCAAAGGGGGGGGGATACGTGAATACATTTGTTGTACTAAAGTCAACTGAAATCTTCTTAAGACGTCATGTGAAAGTATTATTATTATTATCGTACAGATAACCATTTCATTCGACTTTTTTGATAGAAAGATTTTCTGACCGGAAAATCATCACGGACAAATCCTTTCAAACTCTGTCCAAAATCAATTACACCCTTCATTGTTAGATATTCCGTCTATCTGTTAATAATAATATCAAATTTTATCAGTACTCTTGAGGCCTTAAAGATTTTCAACAACGAGGAAATTGACAACATTATGTTTCAGAAATTATTAAAACACTTGAAAAGAATTATTAAAGGCAGTTTTTAGTTCAATGGCTATTAATTAAAAAATTTGTTCTAATTTGGAATTTAAAGAATTAATTCTAAATTTGAAATAGCAATGCTCATGTTTATTTCACTTTATCGCATACAACATGTGCGAAAAATTTACTTAACCCATGAAACAGAACTTTAAAATATTCGAATTATATGAAGTAAATATAATAAATTTTTACATAATGTTTTTTTTTATAAATTAAATTAAAAATTGAAAGTACTTTAAAATTATTGAATGAGAGACATGAAGAATTTCACAATCTCTTGCAAATACAGGAAATGGATTTTAAAATCAAAATTAGACGCGAAAAGAAGTAAAGTTGCAAATTGGCTCCATTGTTTGCATTTCTATGCATCGAGTGCATTGAAGCTTAACAAATAGAATGTTTTGAAGAAAGAAGACAATTGAATGTGTCGTCTCATACATGCCGAATTGAAAGCAAATGACCCTATGGAGTGTTCACTTGTCGAAAAATGTAAAATGAACAATGAAAATAAAATATAGAAAGCGAAAATTATATTCTGGTTCATGAAAGTTGTTTCGAATACTCACCATTTTGTTGAAAGTGTTTTTGGCACCTTCCTTTTCATTTTCCGAGGGAGAAAATGTGATGGAGAGATCTTTTAAGTTGGCACTGGCACTCTGGATCATTTTTTCTGAGGAAAGAAAAAACTTTTATATCGAGTAAAAAAAAAAAAATGCGAACCTTTAAACGTCAACATTTAAAGGTTGTCATCTTTAAAGGAGGGGGTGGGGGAGAAATACCCTGATAAAAATACGCTTTGAGAGAAATGATAGACCAATGAAACACAAATTGTATAAAATATGGAATAAATTTATTATTACACAGATGTTACGGAAACACCTATTGATCAGCGTAAAAGAGACTCTTATAAATTTTTTTAGAATGATGTAGGCATCACTGTTTATTATGTGAGCGCGAATACGATAGAAAATCAACTATCTACTACAAATGGTATAGTTACAGATAAGACACCGTTTGTGTGATACTATCTTAAAATGCCACATCTCAGCGATTTGCAGTATGGTATGATTATAGGTACTTGTAAGACGATCAAAGCGAGCAGAGGAAGAGTTTAAACGGCGGGCACAAAAGTCTGGTGAAAGCCCGCAATCCTATATCCAAAGCGTACTGAGACTTTGTCAGGAAATGAATCCTCAAATGCCAGAGGATGAAAAGGTGTTCCACTTCATGAAGGGTATGCGGATAACTTTTATCAAACTCTCCTGACTAAAGAACTCACAACGATGAAAGAATTTGTAAAATGGTGTCAGTAATTAGAAGAAATGAAAGAGAGACGAGTTACCCAAAAGAGATTTGATCGCTTACCTAACGTCATTCCGATGTCATCAATAACTGAAGAAACGGATATGGTCACTATAATTCGGAAAATTGTCCGAGAAGAGCTCCAACTAGTACTTAAACAACATGTCCCAGGAGCACAATCTCAATCTATTGAAGTCATCGTTCGTGAAAAGATATAGGAAGCTCTATCACCTCTCACACGAGCGGACGAAAAGTGAAGTTCCTCCATGAGACCCAGACGCCAACCACTTTACTCAACAGTTGTTAAAAGGCAGAGACCCGCAATTGAGTCTGATCCTAAGGCAACTGACCTCTGGGTAGTAAAAGACAGTAAATCTGCATTACGGTCGACCTGGACATTTGTCTGTTACTGCAGGAAGCGCAGGGCCGTCTTTGACACATAAAAATCCAACAGAGGAAACGCCGAACTAAGTTCCAATGTGAGGGACCCAGCCAAATAGCCACGAGAGCTGCCTCACCGAACCTATCTCGAGGACGATCCCCGACACGCCGCTTTCGATCTTCGTCACCATACCGACGTTCCAGCTCAACGCCCAGCCGAAGCAATGAGGCAAACTAGGGACCACGATCTTCCTAAGAGGCGAGACTATTGAAGGAGAAAAAAAAATCTTCCGCCTTCTGCTAAGATGTCCGGGAATTACCTCGAAGTTATTGTCGACAACTATTCTAGTTGCTCCGGGGCGCCTTCCTCTGTCTATGGAATTTCACACCTGTGCGAAAAGCAGGTCTATCTGAGAAATTACTTAAAAGATACTTCGGTTCTTATCAAGCCCTATGACGACATCTGACGTATCATATCAAGTTCAAGACTTTGATCACAATCCGCGACACCGACATACAGTAGATGTTCTTCAAATGAAGCCCTACTATGATCCCGATGAACATATCCAGTTTCTAGATGATTCTACCACTTCTGACGAGCTTAATCATAGACGAAGTGCACCTAACCGCCGAAGAAAGTCACAAGCCTGTCACAGGACTCAAGACACTCTCGCCGACAAAAGCCTTACCACAATTCTTAAACAGCGGGACGTTGTTTTTCAAGGGGTTTTAGTTTAGTTTTTATTAACGTCGCACTAAAAGCAACACGAGGGCCATTGGCAACGGATCTCGTAATTTTGAGCCTCAGTCCAGTGACGAGGACGACACCTGAGCTGGCACCCCCTCTCCTAACTTCCACACTACGCCAACGGGAGGACTTTGGGCCCCGACAGATTTAACGAGCATCAGCTCCGGCTACACGGCGGGTCTACACACGAATCCGAAGCCATGACCACTAGGCTACCGTGGCCACGTTTTTCAAGGGGAGAGCAATGCCACGAAACTGACAAGCATCGATGGCGCTGAGGTAAAGCACTCTTCTACAGTACCAGAGTTCCCGGGTTTAAAACACAGTGCTGGCTGGCAACATAAACAAATTCACGTTAAAGTTTTGTTTAATTTTTCTCTGTTTTCATCGATAATTTCTAAAATCTTCCAGAATATTCTTTACATTTCAAGAGCAGTGTGTATCATGTAATATATAAACCCTTGTGTTCTCAGTTTGAGAGAGTTCTCAGCCAAGTGTAGCTGTTCTTAGTCTGCTAATAAATCTCATTATATTCATTTATCTATAGTATGTTCAATTTAACCTGCTTCCATAGCTCCGTAACATTTTGGTGGAGACGCAAGGTCGAACGACTAATACATCGTGGAACCGCATTCTACGTTAATAAGAAGTAATCGATTGCAATAAGTTCGGACTTTATACTGACCTAAAAGAGCAAATACATTAAAGGAGATGGCCACGGAAACCAAACCCATAAGAGCAGCTAATAAATCTCGAGTTATTCACTTATCTCTCTATTGTGTGTTCAATTCAACATGCTTCTCTTTCTCAATATTTTATAGATGTGATGTGATGGTGAAGTTTAATTGCGCAAGAATCAGATAAGGCTATGCTGCTCTAAACAATGTACAACTGAGATCCAGACGTTTGAAAGACGGAAAAGAAAAACTGATTGACAAGATGGAAGATCGAAAATTGAAAGATCGCTACGGTATCTAGGTGTCGCGACACCCGTGATTACCACAGACAGTAAACCTCATGGGAAAGGGAGGGAAAATTAGATTTCCTCGAGGTCATAATTCCCGTACTTGACTGAAGAAGGTAAGCTCCTGAGCGCATTTTACAGGAGAAATGGTATAAAATTCTGTAATCTTATGTGAGAGATCCATATACATATGTTCCTCGTCAAATTGTTGTTGTTCATTATGCTAACGGTGAACCAACATCATATTAATAATAATTCAAATTCGAAATGTTTCCATCATTTTGTCTACCACCTGTGCTTCATTGTGTTTATCTTCATGTTAACGTGTGCTTCATTTGATATAATTGATTTGCATGATTTTACATAAAATTCCATTATGTTAACAGGAAATAAGAACTTTAAGTAAAAGTGAGATGTTTGTGCAACAGTTTATCAACAAGATTCACGTATTTTTCAAATTTTCTGAAATTTAAAATCATTCCAGTACAGTTCACCTTCAAGTTTAAAAAATACATAAAATCTCAAACATTAAAAGCCAGAATATTTATAGAAGAGAACTCTTCCTGTAAATATCGTTGCGCTTTCGATTGCAGCTAAAAGTCTCTTCATGACGTAGCAAGATTTCATTTTTACACACATGAAAATGGAAGAAAATTATTTAAGGCAGAATAAAAGTATTAAGTATTATATTAAAGTATTGATGGGTCTATTTAATTGAGTTATGCTAGTAAATAGTACAGCATATTTAAATTAGAAGAATATATAAACTACTGTCATATTTAAACATAAATAAAACTCTTCTTCTTAAAACATATAAATTTGCCATGAATGCAACTTATAAGTTGAATGTGAAGTATTTCATTGAGTTTCTCCACAATTTCATTACTTTCATAATGTATTTCTTACCGCTAATTTTTTGGAGCGGTGAAATAGGAACCAAATTGTCACTGTTAGCTAACTATGAGCAAATTGGATTAAGCAATAAGCTATTTTTAAACAGTCAAATCACTCTTCGTCAATTTATGTTGAAACTGTGTCTATTTAAAGAGTAAGAAAATATACTCATTGTGTTTCAGGCGCTATGTAGCATATGTTTTGTATATTGTAATAGTTTTATTAGATGAAAACAAAGGAACACTTATATATATATATATATATATATATATATATATATATATACACACACACACACACAAGCGTATAAACATATATATTTTAAAGTAACACAATTTGGACAGTTTACAACCAAACGAAAAGATATTGCATCGTTATCACTTACCAGTATTAGAACGATAAACGTTTTCACTCGACAAAAATTCTTTTTTCCTGAAATGGGCCAATTTTTGTTCTATTTCCTTCAACTGAAAAAAGTAAAAATAAAAATTACAATCTAGTTCCACCAATTATTCTGTTTAAAAAATTTCGTGCAATCCCTCTTCAAAGACTCACCTTGGCGACTGCCTTCTGGTGAGAAAGTTTTCTTTGGCGGCGAATGTTCTTCTTGAGAGAACTGTCACTAAGCAGCTTGTGCGCGGCGCTCACGATCTTCGTCTGGATCTCGTACTCGAGCTCCAAGCGAGCAAGCTCCTCCTCCTGATGAAAAGAGAGTTTAAAAATTTTATCTACTGGATCCGAGTGTTAGCAACTCGTCAAAAACTGCCATTAAGTGGTCGTCTACCAGACAATCATCGCAAGGACGATTCGTAGTGAAATTATGAATCTGAAACTCGATTCTACAGTAGTCATAACATCATGAATTAAGTCATTTAAAATAAACACCTCCTTCGATGATTGACACGGATGTCATTCCAAACCAAAAATTTGGATTGAAAGACTCTTTATCAATGTTCTACAAGAATGGTCACAGCTTTCAAATATATAAGCGATCGGTCATTAAAACATTTGCATAATATACGTATTCTATAATCTGTATAAAATAAATTAATGTACATAGTATTCTGTTCTACCTGTATAGGCAGAATTAAGGAAAACAATTACAAGATTTGTAACTTTTTATATTGAAACCTGTCGAAACATAGGAATAATCGAATAAGACAAAAAAATCAGAGGTCATTTTAAATTGAAAAAGGGCATGGTACAAAAGCTGTATAATAAACACGCTGTATCACACATGCGCAAAAATTTGTTTTATAAAAAAAATATACATGAAAGCATTTTTCATGTGTGTGTTTAATACGAGCCATACTGCAGTTTAAATCACAATGTACACATAAAAACGAGGACAACCAGGGTGCCATCCAATGGACTGGCAAGGAAAAATGTACAACATAAATTATGTGTCGTAAAATGGTAATAGATACTCACATCCTTGGTTTTCTTCCTCCAGAGGTGGCAGTCTTGGGGTGGTCGCCCAGCCCTCCGCTTGACCACTGGAATTTGCTCGCCCAGGCTCAGGGGCATCTCCGGTGGAAGTGAGCCGGTGAGTTCCTGAGCAAACGAAACATCATCGATAACTCACATCGGTACAAAAAAAAAAGAAATTTTTCTGAACGCTATTTTTAATTTTGCCTTTCAGTGTGGAGTAAATGATCGAAAAAATATGGGTGAAGACATATGTTTCAAGTACACTTTATTTTTAATTGCTGAATTAATATTCTGTTTTTTATAAAAGTATGAAGAATAATATCATTTTTAAGCCTTAACTTAAAAAAAGGAAAGAAAGAAACTACTTCAACATCCTACTTCAATGAAATAATAATGTAAGCTACCCATACAAATTAATACTTTTTTTGTAGCTTGAGTTATTTCTTTTGTTTGAGATTTAATTAGCAGACACTGTATTAAGTTTTATGACTAACATACCCAAACATCCAAACCTCTTGTAAAACCAACTATCAACAATTATCACGTGCTCACCTAAAGGGCCATCAGGAATCCTGCTAGATGAGAACGTATCTTTTACACTAGTTTACATAATAGAAATCCAAAGCAGAGGAGTCGTCTTTATAACATTTTGAGTAGAAAGTCAATTCTACATGTATCTCACATCCAATGGACATATAATGTCATACTGTGCCCAAATGGTTAATTTAAAAACGTTCTATTACTCTATGCGTGGCGAACAAGGAACACCGGCGAGCCAGTTGGGAACTGCGTGCGTTTCATGCTGGCACTCTTTCAGAATACAGGCACGTATTCCGAAAGAGTTAAACCATCGACATATATTTACTGCGAATCACTTTATTAATATTTTATTTAGATTTGAATCTGTCTTAAAAATGATCCTATAATTAGCATTCGCTAAACAGTCAAAATACTAATTACCAAATAAAAAATTCCCCTCTCAATAGCTATGAATGAAGTTTAAAAAAAAAACAACAGAAAAATGCAGAATGTCGCATTCGTATTTCGAGAAGATAATACTTAGTAGCAAAAAGAGAGAGAGAGGCGAAAATACTTCTTACTCCTTCTCGCAGGCAAATCTTCTTGAGTTCCTCGCACTTCTTTCGAAGAGCCTTCTCGAGGGCCTCTTTGCGAGCCTTAAGGGCCACAAACATCTCCACAGTGTCCAGCGTCTCGTCGCAGGAATCACCTGAAAAAAATAGTAAATTGGAACCAATGTATCTACCAATCAAAACGCTTTATTTCGTCAACCTTCAAAGTTGTGCTGGGATTGAGACTGCTTAGCCACACGAGTAATTCGATTAGAAAAATGCCTATTTGTTATTATCAAAATGGTTATAACAGCTTGTACTTAAGCATACTTTTTTCCGAAATATTTCAATGGGATGTGAATGAAAATCGGGGGACAAAAACGGAATTTAATTTGCAGTAAAACACTGATTTCCGATACTTTTTCTGTTTAAACAAATTCATGATCCGTACACAATTGAGTTCCTTTGAATCACTTTCCACTCAATCATTGTTAAATAAAGTAACAACTCAAAATAGTTGTTTTTATTTCGTTTCAGTTTTGAAGCTATTACCGTATTATCCCGAATAAAGAGCGATACTTTTTGACTAATCATTTCCTCAATATTGATTCGAGCTAATTTCGATGCCTAGGTAATGGAATGTAACAATTCTTCATGTTACCTAATATTACCTAATTTGTTTTACGTTACTTTAATTTTATTGCCATGAATGTAATCTGAGTTATTAATTATTTCAAATAAATGGTTGTCTCACTAAATTGTATTTTCTTTGAATTATTTTTATGTAAAATGTGCGGATCGTATTCAATTCATCATTTCCCTCCTAACTATCGTTATAAAAAAATTTTTAGTGTCGAGTTAAATTCGGTATCCCGTTACATTCGGGCTAATAAGGCAATACTAGAGAAATATTAATAATAATATAACTTCTCAGTCTATCCGGATGGTACTCCTTAAATGAATTATCCATTTCCACAGAGGAGATGGAACAATTCCATCAACTTTATTTCTTATGATGACTAACAACTCTGTGACAAAATTCCAGAAAAATCATTCCGTTCATATATTTCTTGATTTTATTTCATGGCTTCATGAAATTCCAACGAATTTATTTTGCATTTCAGAGATAAATGTGAGACTTGAGTAGTAAAGGGAGCACAATGAGGTAGACTAAAGGATTGACGGGAAATATAATAGCAACCCGAAGCTGAAAAGTCCCGATGAGACGGGAAACACGAGGAAAATTGGCTTTGTAACATAGACGTTAACTTTATTAAATTTGAGCCACGATCTTATTGGATGAGCAAAGCAATGGCTTACTGTCGAGTTTGAGGGCTGGCAGACTGAGAGAACTAACACTTCTACCCAGAGATGACGTCTCGGTGGAATAGGAGCCATGAGAGAGCTCGTCCGCGATGTCGCTCAGGTTGCGGGAGGGCGAGGGGGCACCCTGCGGGAGAGAAATATACATATAAGGCGCTGATTCAGTGCAATCAACATTAAAACAATGGCAGAAGAATTTTTAACACAGTGCAAAAATGACTCGAGAAGCAATGATGCACACCTTAACAAAACAGTTCGAAACACAAAAGCCACGGAATCGTTAAATTAAAAATTTGCTTATATTGGCCGTAAATCAATATTACTAATTAAAATTCCAAATACTTAAATCATAATTTATTTTAAATTTGCGAATATATGAGATTCGTTACTAGTAACCCAAATATTTCGTCGGGTAAATGGTGTTTTTGTGTTCTATATTTATTTTACAGTACTGGTGTCATAGCTAAGATGTAGAAAACATATTATTAGAGAGAAAATAAACACGTCGATGAACTCTTGTCTCAACATGTTTGCTTCTTACTAATTAAAACTTTTGTCTGAGAAAAACATCCACAATTAATTCAAAGCATCATTAAATAATTTAACCCTATATGATAACCAACTGAAACAACATTTCGTCCTGATGTCACATTTCTCCGATGCTTCACGATCAACCGTTCTTTTTATTTATTCCCCCCCCCCGTAGTGCGAGATGTTTAATGAATCTACTCGGACAAAACTCTTGTTCTAATGCTAATGCTCGTATTAATAGAAAGACTATTTTTACGCAATATTCATGCGCAATTTCGAAATTTACAGTTCAATTCAGAATAAAAGCCTATCCTTTTTTATACGTGCAAATGTAATTGGGACAGATTTTAAACGGCTGCTCTAATAAAAAAAATATATTTTTTAATTAGAAAGTACTAAAAATACCAAAATATGCAAAAGCTTACAGTTAAATATACAATTTCGCGAAATACACAAGAAAGTAATGCAATAAGATCATGAATGATAATGGTATGAATAAATAATGATATAAATACGGTGCTTACTTAAAAGACGATGCATGTATGTGCGAATTACTTACACATAATGTATATTTTAGGACATATGTTATTGCGCACATTTAAAACTATTCATAAAATTACAAATAATTAATTTAAATTCATAATAATTTCTAAAAGCTGAAATGCAGTTTATCGCATAAAGATATCAAATGGTAAACTATAGAGTGAACAAATTACACAAATCTAATTCTCACACAAAAAAGTTATTTTTTCGATAAGTTGATGCATTTCCAATCAGGTGAAATAATAATTGAATCTGCTGTCAAGCATCTTTCTCTTCTGTTTATGAGATGCGAGCAAATAACAACTTGATGCAATTTTGCTAGATGATTCTCTCTTTCAATTGACTTCAAGGTAATTAAATAAATCTGGGAGAGAAGTTTTAAATAAATATTCATTATACCCCCCCCCCTTTGATATTATTCACTCTGTGCCGAACAGTCTCATTGAATGATGAAACACACTTAAGATAAACTTCAATCTGATGTTGTCAACATGGTATGATGTTGTGAATTTGTGTTACGATATCATTGATACGATCGATCATTTGATACGATGATGTTTTGAAATCGTATCACTTCAGCATCTCAATCTTTTTCTTGAATTTAATTTTGAAGATGAAATATTTGTTACTTGAGCTAAGTAAAAAGAGGAAATAAATATTACGTACATATTGTATTGATTACATTACTGGATACTTCGAATTTAATTCACACTCAACCTTCTGAGTAATTGCAACGAAGAGCGCTTTGCTGACTATCTCAGAAGTTTTGAGACACTGGTCCAGATCCAGGAACAGAAGCAGGCAAATAGAGACGCATCTCACTTCCAGAAAAGTAGTAACAATATCATGGCAATCTACCTCCGCGACCTAATCAACATCGAAGAGAGATATCTTGATTTCAGAATTCAAAAAGAACGGAAAAACCTTGTATGAGAGAGAAACAGGAAATCAAGTTGGTCACAGATGGGCTAGCTACCCTGTATCCTTGCTTTTTAAAAAACACGCTTGCACAACCAAAATAGTAAATCAATACAATTTTAAAACGCGATGTTGATCAGTCCTATGTTATAATTCTCAAAAATCCAATACCTTCTGCCAGTACTAATGGTTTCAAATCTCTCAACTAAAACTGTTAAGAAAACTAAAATTGACAAGGCCCTCTAAAATAATGAAATTCAGGCTAAAAACAGTTTTGCCTCACTTGTAAATCTTGACCCAAACGTGGCTGAGAAGAATCTCCGGCCCTACCACTTCCAAAAATACCGCCGATCATGCAAAAATTGTATTTCTTCCGAGAAATTTTTCACGGGGGCTATTGGCGACGGACCTCGTCAAAATTAACCTAGGTCAAGTGACTAGGCCGACACCCGAGAACCACCTCCCTCTCCAACTTCTATACCACGCCAACGACAGGACTTGAGATTTCGACCAGATTTTTAACGTGCATCACGGTGGTTTTTAAATGTCATTCGGGCTCGAATCTCCGACTCGACGAAAACAATGTCATTACCACCAGGCTACCGCGGCCACAAATTTTGGGCTAAGTACAGTCCAAAGTAGTGCTCCATAAGAACTGTTAGACACTAAGATTTAAAAGTTGAAAGGTTTTTTTGCTCTCTACCTATTAAGACAAACTTCATATATGCTATAAGTCTCTCTACGGTGTATTCAATAATAGAATTTACTTTGTTATTAAATAGACTGTATTGAAGTGATAATTGGCGACATTTCCTTTATTCAAATAGTCCGTTTATTTTCAATTTATATCGCATATTTTTTTAAAAAATTGAGCAGTTTAAAAAATGCATAATAATATGCATAATATTTTAAAATTATTTAGTTAATTAAAACATTTTGATAAACATTTAGAGCCCTATAAAGTGATGCAAAATTGATTTCTCGTATGATTTTCTCACTAATGCGTTTTCTTGTTACAATTATCTCTCGACTGTGGATGAATTCTCATATTTTACAATATTACAGAGCATTCTCGATTCTTCTATATCTACAGTATGAAACACTTCAAAAGTAATTAGGAACTTATATTTAATTAGAAAGAAGGTACGGCGTTCTAAATGTGCACAAAACATAGCCTAAAATATTTTGAAGCTGAAAAATTTCCATTGTATTAATTAAGCGTACATTCTAAAGATATTCATCATCAATCATCAATAATTTTTTTAAAAAAAAAATGAATTGTTCTATTTATAGTACCTGTAGAAATTTAAGAATCAAAGGCTCGGAAAATATAAAACTTTGATTTACGATAAGAAAACAGACAATTTTTCGAATCGGCACTAAAATTTATTTAAGTGTCATTTCCGAGGTACTTAGACGTAGAACACTTAAAAGATATTATTAAAGCATCACACATACAAGAAACCGAAGATTATTGGCGATAGACCTTGTTATTCTGAACTGTTTTGGAAGTACGAGACCTGTCGGTTATGAGACCAGTTTCTATATTAACTAGATTAATATGCAAGCCTGGAATCAGGACTAGAGTCCAAGTTGGGACGGAAACAACGCCGGCTATGAGCCACTCGCCTACTGCAGGTATATGCCTAGAAGAACCCCGGCCTTCTCTAGAGAAATGGAGTAAACTAATTTTCACTCAAACAATGAGCTTTTGAAAATAGAATCATTTGCTCCAAGACAGTCGGACAGTTTTTAAGAAGGAAAATGAAAAGCATTCCATGAGATCGGCTCCAGTTAATATACCAACTTCACTGTGAATAATTTTAAAAAAATCAAACGAGAGGAAAATTTTATGAAACGGTGGCATTTCATGTGTGAGACAACGTACCTTGGTGTGCTTTCTGTCCAAGTAGAACTGGTGCTGCGAGATGGCCATGGACCATATGCATTTGGTGAGGGAAGGACTGCTGGCGAACCACACGTACACGCTTATATTCCCAGAGCCGAATGTCTTTCTTGAAGCACTTACCCTGAAAATAGTTTGTGGCGTTTCAGTTAAAGAGCATCTCATTTCTCATTCATCACACATAAGAAAAATGAGCTTTCTTTCAGAAATATTCTTTAAAGTTATTTTTAATAATTTTATAAAATATAGGTGTAAAATTGCAATATCTCAAAATATAATTAAAAATTCTCAATTGTTATGCACAATGTAATGGATTATGAGAGTCAATCAGATACATAACATCATAAAGAACCTGATAACTTTTTTTTCTATTTCAAATCGGGGGGGGGGGATATGTGTGCGACCCAATTCTGGGATCTCCCACTATATGTTAATTTAATACAAGTTAGAAGTATCTTCATTTAGAAACTGAATAGCTACATGCTCAAGATTAAACATTATCTTCCTCATTCAGATTGAAAAGAGAAAAAGGGATTTAAAAAATTATACCTCACCTCTTTGGATCGTAAACTTCTATGGAAAACTTCCTGTCCCGAAAATAGAGGTTCTCTAACTGCTTCCAGAGAAACAACTGAAAGAATATAATATTTTATTTTAATTGAATTTTAATTAATACTCGAGATTACCAACGGATAATTTGTACGTCAATTTAAGAAACAGCACTAGAGTTCGGTTTGTTTTTAATTATATGGTTGTTCTCCTTACAATGAAAAAAATTATCATTCGACAAGCAGATTTATTTATGCATCGAAAAGTAATCGATCAAAGAAATGAATACCAGATCTTATTGAGAATTCCTTAAGGATAAATACGCATATTGGCCACTGAAATAAACGAAAAGAGTCAACTGCAACTTTATTAAATTTTAATTTGTTAAAAAAAAATCAGCTTTATCCACAAAAAGCAGGGCAACGAAAAACCCGACTTCATAAGTAATTTTTTTAAATGTTTATATTCAATGAATATTCTAGAGATAGAAAGAAATCTGATTTACGAACGATTGTCAGAGCAAACGTATTTAGGGCGAAATGCTTAGATTAAAACAAATCAATATTTTTTTTCTCGTTTAATGAAATTTCAAAATTCACATAAAGATTTTACAAAGATATTTTGGGCTCTGCCAAAATTGGTGACAAAGATTTCGTTTTACTTCAGCAATATAACTTCAGAAACCGATAATCTTTGAAAAACGAAACTGAATCATTGGACTAAAATTATTTTTGAAAGGTGTTAATTTTTTAAATATTTAGGTGGATAGAATTTATTTTATATTTAAAGTGTCGGTGGAAAGACTTGAACAAGAAAAATTATGTTTGCTAAAACCATTAATTGAGTATCGTTTTCAATATGACAAAAATATTTTATAATTGAGTATCGTTTTCAATATGACAAAAATATTTTATAATTGAGTATCGTTTTCAATATGACAAAAATATTTTAATCTAAAATAATGCTAATTATTTTCTCAATTTAATGCCCCATTTTTTAAAATCACGATATATATTTTTTTCAATTTAAAAATGAATACAAGAAATTTGTATGCATTTCAAGCAACTTTTTTTTTATTTCTTGCTCTTGTTAAAATAAATATATAAAATTTTCATGTAATAAGCTTTAAATGAAGTCTAGTATTTATTCGAAATATTGTTCTTGAAATATGAGAAATTCAAACATTTAAAAAATACGTATAACTCGGATGGTTTCCTTTTCCCTTTACCATAATTAGGTATGATTTTTTTTTATCAGGCCATTTTATTCGAAAACGAAAATTAAAGGTATATTTTCATTCTTTTTTCCCATCTTGGTTTTATTGAAAGAAATTAAATATTCTTCTATTATTATTGTGGAGAAATGAAAAAGATACCTTTCTGGGCACTTTGCGGTCCGTAAGATCGTACTGGCAGATCCCCTTGTAGCTGATGCCGAGCCACCATGGAATGCCGCTCTTATCCTGTGAAAAGAAGTTCTTTTTCATTTCTAGAAAAAACGAGCTTTCGGGATGAGCAAATGATAATAAAACACATTTCTGAATAACGGGAAATTATGACAACAGAATTTCGTTAACAACGCAATAAAGGTATAATAAACAAGACACACTGCATCAAAAGTATATCCCCCACTCAATATCCATGTTGTGTTTAAGGGAAAATCAAGATTACCAGACTAATTATACAACCAAGAAATGAGCTTCATATGAAAAATGATTCGATTGTAACTGTTTCCTAGCTGAAGGGTATTTACATTCGAAATTTCAACTATTCTTTTCGATACATGAGGGGGAAAAAATTAAAATAATTTTCATAAAATTTATTTTTAAGAAAATACGTTTATCTTCTGTTTAGAATTGGATAGATATTTCACACATACAAATAAAAATATATGTAAAATTCTTACTTTGACTTCATAGTAATGCAGTCCGTAAGTGGGAAGTGATTCGGCTATCCTCATATAACTAAAAAAGAAACAAAAGCAATATAGAAGACAATAATTTCGGGAAGAGGGGAGAAAGCAGACCGATTATTGAAAGTTCTCACTTGACGATGGCGGCGCCTCTGCTTTGACCACGCAGCGCTCTGTACTGCTCCAAAACACGATCTTCGCTGAAATAAATACATGTTTGTTAATATTCTGAGATACATTAATAAACTTTATGCAAGTATTGAGTAGAGTTTCTATTTATGGCGCCAAATCTGGCTATGCTTCAACAAACATCTGTGATCCAGACGTTCGAAAAATTTCAAAAATAAATAAATAAGAAAAAAAAAATTAGTTGCTAAAAAAGAGAGATGAAATTATATTAATTGATAGGGTACTCTGGGGGTGCATCACCTGTGTTTTGCCAAAGACAACAACCCTATAGGAAAGAAAAAGATCAGTAGAGTATATTTTGGTATCATGATTCCAGCACTTACCTAAAGAAGGTAAGCCCCAGAGGGGATTGAAATCATTTATTTTATTTGAACGTTTCTTTTCTTTTTGAAAGCATTTGAAAGAAGACGAAAGTGTTATTTTTTAACAGAAATGAGCCCTTATGTTTTTGGCGAATGCATTTTACGGTGCCTGTTCCTGTGATATTACTGCTTTAAACGAATTGCAAATTAATTCAGGATTTTTATAGAAAAATTTGCAAAGAATAAAAAATTATGGTACTAAAAACATTTTTAAAAAAATGTCATTATAAATTGTTGCATTAACCTGCAGAAGAGAACTCACCAGACGATCAGAGAAGGATGGTCTACGAGTGTGCTAGTAGGCAGGACCGGAAGCTTCTTCAATTGTTGTTTCGCCAGGGTGTCGCTGCAGGAAAATAAGAAAGTTAATTATCGATTGTTTTAAGATCTATATTAAGTTTATTAACATCTAAATGAATTCCTTTTGTTTCACAATACAGAAAATGAGTTAATATATGTGCTTCTGGAATGAGAAAAATTGCGCAACTGACGTTGGGAGGTTTCAATCATCTATCACAACGTATTCTTAACTCTACAAAACTCATTGCTTTTAAGCAAATCAAATCCAAAGTAAATCCAACGGAGCTTGATGCAGATTTTTTGCATTATAATTCACTTGAATTGCATTAAGTATATTTTTGAAAGTGTGTTATTATGTAATCAATCAACTCAAATAAATTTAACTTCGAGTTACATTTACGATTAATTTCAATAAACGAATATACTACAAACAACATCGATTGTTGCAATTTTCAAACGTCAAACATACAATAAAACAGGAAAACTTTTGTATTGAGATATTTTCCTTTTTACAAAAGGAAATCGTAAACATCATAAATAAACAAATAAAGATAGACATGCATTAGTTCTTTCTTTCCACGAATAATTAAAAGAGAGAACCGTAATTACACATAAAAGTAGGAAAATTTCAGAAAAGTAGAAATCAGTTAAGAAACTAATTCGTTTTAAAATAAGAATAAACAGAATGAAAAAACATTTCAGAGTTAAAAGCGAATTTACTCTTCATTTCTGAATATACACAAAGGGAGGGTACCTGGTATAATCTCCATGAGTTGCTTGTAGGACTAGAGCTGCTAACTGAAAGGCTTTATCACTGCTTACTTGAATGACACCCTGAAAGAAAGGGGTCAGAATTACGAAATTTGCAAATTGGATTTACTTTTCCTCATTCACTAAATGTGAAGGAAGTTAATTAAAAAAAACATTATTGGCATCAAAGTGCACTGTTTCATGGTAGTTCTCCAACTTTACGAGTACTATAACCGAATGTTAGATGGCACTATCACGCATCGAGTCCTGATCACCCATCATGCGGAACAATGGGAGCTGCTGCAAGAAGTTTCAGAGAGGGGCACTAATTCAGGTATCATCTTCAACACTCCTCAACATGGTTTAAAATTACGAAATCCGTTACCAGTAGCCATAGAGGGATGAAGTTAATTCAAATTAGGAAGTTACTTCAATCATAACGAGAATTTCAAAATCCTACTTTAAAAATACAATACAACTTTAAAAGTTTAAAGAATGTCCCTTGAAGTTAAATAATTTATTCGTTCATGTGGTATTTGAACATAATTTTCAAATGGGCTTTCTTTCGAGATTTTCACTCAACTTCTATCCAGAACATTTCGTCACAACTCACAGCCAACACTCGACATTTTTTTTCCCATCTCGAGCATGTCAAGCAGAAATAAAGTAGTTATTGTCTCGTGTTACAATTGCGTAGCGCGATACAGAAAAAAGGTGATCTTCTTGAATATCTATTTCTTTGGAGTTCATTTACATTAACACAATGAGGGATTCATCGGAACTACGGGTGATAATAATAAAAAGCGTAACACTCAGTAACTGTAAGAAGAGGTATCGTAAAGTTTTAATTATTACTAAGTAATAACTATGATATCTGAATAACATTTATATAATCTCCCTATTAATTGAATGTACATAATGTTGTATACTACAAATGTTAATATTGATTTGTTTTTTTTTTCCAGAAAGCATTCAATTGAAGTAACCCGCAGCATGGAGAAGATAGAGATTAAAATTTGCCGAGTTCTACAATGAGGGCCTTCGAAAGGTAAAGAAACGATGGGAGAAATGTATAACACTGGATAGTGATTATGTAGAAATGTATCACTAATAAAAATATATTAATAAAAATTGACTAATTAACTAATAAAAATTGAATTTCTGTCTAGATAGTAATAATTAAAACTTTACGATTCTAAAGGTTACTTCAACCTACATCTTCTTGAAACCAAATCAACATTAAGAGCAGTAATTTACAACATTATGTATACAAGGATCAATATATAGAATAAATTTTATCTAGATATCACGGTTATTTCTTAGTAGTAATTAAACACTTACGATACCGTCTTGCACCCTTAGTGTCTAATCGGATAAAGAATTTTCAGCAAATTTTGAACAAGTGTATTCGAAAGCAGATATACAGAAAAAAGTAATAAAGGCAATACTTTTCAAATTCTGAAACTTATCCCAACTGTTTTAAGATTTCTTTCAACGATGTTTTTAATATAGCAAGTACTTTAAAATCTTGAATCCTTCACTCGGATTTATTTTAAAACTATCTTAATAAAAAGTAGAAAATGGGACAAAAACTGCAATAATTTGTACTGTAACTGTAATACTGTAAATTGTGCTGTACATACTTCAATGCGCAGCGTTTTATACAATCAAATATGCAATATATATATATGTGTGTGTGAGAGAGAGAGAGAGAGAGAATTTTTCAGCTAATTATCAATTTATTAACTGCATTTTCAATGATATTGTAAAACTATTTCCTCAATTGCTCGATAGATGGCATCGCAAATCAGCGTCATAGCCTACGCAGCACCTCCTACTGATGAACAAAACCGAGAAGCGTTTAGCTCTCGCCCTTCTTTATCGCCTCTTCTTCCCTCGCTTTACCATGGCTGACAATGCCGTTCCGTTTCGAACGCCAGCGCGCGTTTCAAAACGGAACGGCAGCCCTAATTTATAGGGCTGCGATGGATGGCAGCCCTAATTTATAGGGCTGCCATCCATCCTTCTCCAAGGAACTAGTTAAATCAAAATAACCTGTATATAGCAGCTTTTGAAATATTTCTTTCAATCTGGAAAAGAAATGTCCCATCTGGAAATGAAATATCCCCTTAGACAACCACCAGCCCTTTGCGTATGAGAAAACCAGTGGAGATTTGGAGATTCGGAATTTTAAATCTCTCTGAGCAAACCAGTGGAGATTTGGAGATTTTAAAACTCTCTCTCTCCATATATATATATATATATATATATATATATATATATATAAAAATATACATACATACATACACACACAAATATATATATATATATATATATATATATATATATATATATATATATATACTGAATTCACATTGGAAAGTTCTATTTTTAAAGTAAGATTTTTCTACATTGTTATTAAGATACCACATACAAAAGGTAATAAAGTCACTGAGAAAGTTTTTACACAGGAACCTCACTTACGTTATAGACTAGAGATTGTGTTTGGAGGTAAAAAGCTTCAACTGTAGAACTGTCTCGTAGGTGCGTGATGCTCTCCACAAAATACCTGGAATTCAAAATGTCTCGCATTACTTTGAGAATTAGCATTTTAGAATAATATCATGAGATAAGAATAGTTCTTACTTGATTTTGAAATAGAGCACGAGGGTTGACTGAGCAGATCTTTTAGAGAATTCGTGTTCCAACACCCTTCGGTCGAGTTGAAGCCAACTGTAGTGACCCCTGCACAAGAAACAGAAAATGTAATTTTGTGTTTCATCAATACTACTCCAAGCTAATAAATTTAAAATAAATTGTAAGCACTTTAAGAATGATAAAAATCGACAATGGTTAAAAGAATAACTAAAAATTACGATGTTCAAGGATGCATTTATTTTAAAGTACTATTGTAAACGATGAGATGAGTAAAATGTGTGAGAGAAACCATATTATTTTCATTTTGAAATATATTGGCTGTACCAAATATATAGTACACTACAGAAACTCAATGTAAATCGAAATTTCGATAGAAAAAAAATACTAGAAAAACTTTCAGGTTCTTACCCAAACGTGTTGGGGATAGATTGAAATATTACTTACAACAACTGAAAGAATTTATTCCAAAATGAAACACGCAACTCTTTGTTAATTTTTTTTCACCTTTGTAAATCAAATTATCAAATTCAAAAAACAAGAATCTTTGGTACTGAAGAAGCATGTTTAATAAATTACATCATTTCAAAAAATAGTTTTACTTGCTCTCAGGATAATGTTTGACAGCATGAAAAACGTTAAGCGAAAGGGGAAAAAAATGTTCTAGTTTTGAACAGATAAGATACGAATACTAATTATTCTAAATTCTTCATGATCTGTAAGTAGACTCATACATTTTAGCAACATCGATGTTGAAAATAGTTACTCTTTTTATGGAATTTATCGGACAGGTAAAATGTAAAGAATAGTTCAAATAAGGATGATTGTAATTTATTTTGATTCTCTCGAAAATTAATATATCGACGATGGGATGACATCAAATCCCAAAGATAGAAGATTTTCCAAAATAAGAATTTAATAAAGTAGATACAGAACTGAAATAAAAATTATGTCTTAAGTTAATCCAATCTTAGACTTCCTATCCAACCTTTTGCGAATCATATTCGTCTCTTTCCCAAATGAAGTTCATTCGAAAACTTTTCTTCGAATTCCAGTTCATCAGTTTCCGAGAAAATAGTCTATAAGGGATTGAAGTGTACACTTAAAATGCGTCCCAAATCATAGAAGTTATTCTTCATTGGAAAGTCAATATTTAAGCTACATTTCTTAATATTTTTTACACTTGAACGAAACACAGAGGGAGGGCCATTTCTGCTTAAAAATGTGGTAATTTTTCCTATTCCCTCAAAAGGAATAGGAAAAGATCAGATCTTATCAGATATTGTAAAAATTGCAGACAATTCTAATTCCGATAAAAGCTGATGATTGTTTTGCGAATATTTCTTGAAATTGTAAAACAGTACTACTTTGACATTAATATTCTACGCAATTTGATGTTTAAAATTTAAGTGTTATTTCCACAAAATAGGAGTTCAAGCCCAAAATCTATTCACTCGAAATAAGATATAATGATAACATTACTAGAGGAATTAAATTTTCAAAATTTTAGAAGCAATCATTTAAAAAATAAATAAAATTCCAGAAACATTAATGCAGGTGTTTGGATGAGGAGATATCAGTTTCAAAGTAAATCTTGATCGGGTGAAGGGGGGGGGGGCCCTATAGAAAGATTTTTAAAAAATATGAAAAATACATCCCGTTTTTGATTAATTCACAAAAGAATACTGAAAAATGAATATAAATCACTAGATGATGCATATATTATCTATTTGCTCAATCATCTTAATCATTCTTATAAGTTTGTGATTTGTACCATTTCTCATAACTTTCTCAAAGTATTTATTAAAAATCAGATGTTACATTCAGTAATGTTAATCTTATTTCTGTTATTATTTGAGGATGTTATACTTAATTTGTGAAGAATATAACGCGAAAAAAATTCAGACGATATTTAAAAAATTCTCACATATCTTATCTGTACGATTCCTATCTTTCAGTGCACGCTTGTTTGAAAAAAATTGCGTGAAAATCTTCTTAAAGTATAGCTTTAATTATGTTTAAACGCATGAAATATGAAATTCATGCGTTTAAACTCAATTAGAGCTATAGCATTACTGAATAATTAGAGCAGCCCTACTGAAGCATCAAAATAAACAATAAAAATAAAATCATTTTTATGTTTCAATTTGAGTCGATTTTTAAACAAAAAAAGAATAAACAAAAGTGCAGTCATTTTTAATTTAACTATATATAACGATTCATAATAAATAAGTAACAAAAAAAAAAGGAAATAGTTCATGCCATTCCATACAATTTAGCACTCGTTAGATGAAATAAAATCATTAAAAAGAAGGAAATAAAAAGATTCGATTTCATTTCCCACTCCGTAGCAACGGTCTCTCGGAGATTCTTGGTGAACCATTCCACTTTCTCTTACAGAGAAATTTCTTTTTTAAAGTTCATTTCGATTCTGCTACGTTAAGGGTAAAAAAAATGGGAATGCATCTCTCATAAAAATTTCGCAACTTCACCAAAGCGATAGAATGTCATCGTACGTTAATCGAAATGTAAAATATTATTTAAAAAAAAAAAAAAAAGAACAAGTTAGAGAAAGTACTTTAGAAGTGTATGTTTTAACTGCTATGGAAGAAGCGAGACAGAAAAAAGGAAAAGTGAATGAATAAAAAGAGGCCACACATATGGAGAGTACAACGATTTTTCCGATCGAAACTACTGCCGATGTATGAAAGAAACTATACTATAAATGAATGAAATATTTTGGGAGTTTGTTAATTAATGCGGAAACGTATATAATTTCATGAATAAATTTCTTTGCGTCGATGATTCACGAAACGATGCTTCTTTAAAGTCAATTTCATACTTCATTTCATTAATATTAATTAATTTGCATTAATAATGCTCAATATTAGTCACCAATTTAAAAAAAAAAGCAGTTATAATATTCAAAGGAAAAAACTTCTTAATACATGTGAATTATTATTTTAATCTCTTTCGTGGGTGTGTTTCTCTCAGTCTACGTATAACAATTAAACAGCAGGTGTTTATCGGATGAGGAGATTCAAATTCTGAATTTGTACACAAAATACAAAACTCTTGTTTTAAAAGTTTACATGTTAAATAAACAAAAAAATAATGTAAGCTAATCTTCATACAAATGAAATATCACAATTTGAAATTATAGCAGAGAAAAAAAAAGGAATTTTACAACAAAACCTTTCAGCAATTTACATGTTACACCTGAAGGAGCAGATCACGAAAATGAAAAGCTGTTCTTCCTAACATTACGCGAAATTATTTCAAAAAATTATATATGTATATATAAAAGAAATTTCAATATTTCCTCATTTTTTCTTACGTAAATTATATTTATTACTATCGAATTATGAAAAAAAAGGACAATTAGAACGATTTTACAATTAAATAATTTATTTTTATCTATTTATACAAATACAAAATATTTCGATATTTCTTTAATTTAGAGCAGCTTATTCATTTTAATTACAATTGACACTCGCATCGATGTTTTTGCATTCCTTAGGAACCTAAGAGCCAAGTACTTTCATTTATTATATGCAGTCAACAGGAAATAAATTCAATTTACAAAATTTTGAAATCTATTTCGTTACTAAAATTATATCACAGTTTGAATACAATATCATAATCTAGCACTCTAGAAGCGTAGAGATAACTTATTTCGCTGCTGTGTACTCACGTGTCGTCCATGTAGGCGAGTCCGAAGTATTCCTTCTCTTTGAGGCTGAAGTGCGATGCCACCATGTCCAGCAGCTCGCCAGCATACAGCTTGGGCTGGAGGGGAGAAAAAAACATTGATTTAAGAAAGTTTAGCTTTATTAAGAATAAAACTGAACATCACAAAAAAAGTACTTTGTACGGTGATGTAGTATATATGACACCTGCTGGCGAGAGAAAATTGTGGCTCCCGTCTTTTTTGTCGAGAAAAGGGGTTGGCAGTGTAATATAATCAGACGAAACCTGTACTCACGAGTGAGATGTAGGAGCGGAACCAAGCTTCGATACAGACAGCGAAATTTAAATAAAATGCTATTGTTACTTGTTAGAGAAGATGTCTTTATATCCTCATTGAATTATATAGTACACTAACACGAAATAATAGTCATTACAAATGCTCTCTCATAGCAGAACAAGGGCTGGATTTACGAAGGGAGAAATGATTATAGAGTTCAAAAGGTAGAAAGAGAAAAGTGAGCGAGAGAAAGCGCTTCGGTTACACGGAAGATATCGAAAGAAAAAAAAATATACCGGTACGTTTCCAATGTGGAACTAGAGTAGTACAGGGAAAAGGAATTTATGTTGAATGTATATTTTGTTTGTGAGGAACTGTTTTAAAAAATGTAGAAAAAATAAGTTTTTCTTGCTTGAGAGAATTAAGATCTACAATATGTTACTACAGATGTGGACATTATGGGCATTTCCGATCTGACAGTGTGGGAATTAAAAAGAGCTATAATTGGCGTGAAAGATAATGATGAAGAATTTACTAGGGAACTTCAAGGAGAGGGCGTTGTTGAAAAAAGGGAAAGGAGGCAACAGGAAGAAGAAAAGAGGAATTAGAATATAAAAAGCAGCTAGAATAAGAAACATGAAGAAAAGATATGGAATTCCAATTTACAAAAAAAGCGTCTATTACTGGAAAGAAGCTGATACGAAATTGGAATCAAGTGCAATACTGAGTTTCAAGATGAATAGAAAAAGAAGAAATGCAGGTGTAAATACAAATATAGAAAGAAAAAGCAAGTCCGTTGGATATTAAAAGTTCTAAAGAAGAAACTTTTAATATCCAAAGGAAGGAAAGCCTTAGAAAGGAAGGAAGACAGAGAAAAGAACAAGAGAGAAATGAAAAAGAGGGAGATCTGAGGCGTTTGTAGCGGAATTTGAAGAGGAAAATAAAGAGAAGAGAGAAATGTTGAAGAAAATATAAACTGAGAAAGATAAAGTAAGGTAGTTGGAGATTGAACGAAAAGAAGCACTGAATCAAGGAGAGTTTGAAAAAGAAAAATGCTAAGAAAACGAAAGGAATAGAAAACAAAAGAAGAATGACAACGATGCCAAGAATATAAAAATATTTAGAAAAACAAAAATTCGCTGAACATCAGAAAGTCGACTAGAAACTGTTGATTTATATTGAAATGGAAAATATTTCTATTGGAGAAAAAAGAAGAATCAGTATTAGAAAAGCAAATTAAGTCAAGAGAAGACGACATTTCTAACTTACCAAATCAATTAGAAAATTTTCGAAATGAAACATATATTTTAATTGATAGAAAAGAACTGCAGATATATCGTGAAAAACAAAGAGAACTGAGGAGACAGAAAGAATTAATAAAACAGGAAGGACAAAAAAAAATAGGGGAAAGCATTGCTTCAAGATGAGCTTAGAAATAGTAGAAAGAAGAGAAAAAAAGAAAGAATTCAGATTGAAATAGGTAATGAGGATGAAGGCACGTGCGAAAGAGAAGCTGACAGAGAGCAACAGTTGAGGGCATGGATTAAAGTTTTTAAAAGAGAGAACATAAATTCCGAAAGAGTCAAAAGGAGCGACAAAACGGAAGAAGCGAGACAACAGAAAGATTATCCGTAAGATTTCCAAGCCCTGGGAAGAGGTCACCATTAGATGAGATTTAGATGCCATGTGTCTATACATCTCATTACCCAAAAATTCTGAAAAAAGGACTTACAATGAAGGGAAAAGAACAGAATCATTTAACTCCCGCTACAGGAAAATATCCCGTTCCAAAGAAGGGACAATTTTACTACAACGAGAGAATGGCAGGAAAACTAACAGAAAGCGATCGCGCACTCCTTTTAACTCCGGGGGAATGACATGGTTTCAGGTACCAGGGGAGATCAAGGGTCTTCTCGCTTAATTAACAAGCGAAAGGAGGAATATCTGTGGCAGCCCAGTGGAGAACGCATGATGAGTTTACGAATATGACAAAGGGAAGGAAGCAGAAAGCTGAGACCCCTCCTGTTTTACTGCAAAGCAGGACAGACAATGAAAAGACAGATATGGTATCTGAAACCACATTACAACGCCACGGAGATAAGGGAAAGAGCGAACCAGTCTCACTATGAAGTTAACACATGTGAAAGAACTATTTGTTAAGAGACTGTTTTACGACATCCTCGATGTTTGCACAAAGAAGAAAAGAATGAAATCGAAGATCACAAGAAATGCATCTACCAGGAGAACTTTCCTCTTGGTAGTGAAGGGGAGATTCTTCATCCCCTCCCCTTGAAGCTTGACTTCCTCCCCATGTTAATAACTTCTAACACGTATGTATAAACGACCGAGGGTGAAAGAAAGTGGCGCCTCTTTCCAAAAAACTAAAGGCAATAAGTGGCTTACTGTATAAAGACCTCATCGATGAAAAGGATAATGTATAAACAACTAATAGTGAAGGGGGGAACCACAACAGCGAAGGAAGGACTCGAAGAGATCGACAAAAATGGTGAGAAATCTCCATTTTATTTTTTTCCTCAAAAACTTTAAAAAAAAAAACATGAACTCTGTTTTTCTGGATTTTAGAACTTTAGGATTATTGATTGAATATTTTGTAACGATCATTTTAAGAAAATACTACTTAGTACTTAAAGGATTTGACTGATTATTTTTTTCATGCAATATTTTCATATTTTTTTAAAGATTATTGAATGATTATATTTGGGAATTATCGAATGATTATTTTAAGAATTATTGATTGATTATTTTTAGAATTACTTTATTGATTTAACACCGGGAAGGATAAATTGTCTTTAACATGACAATAAATGTTTCTTTTTCTAGTATATTTTGTGTGATCCACTGTGAACAATAGAATTCTCGAAGCGAATACAGCTAAATATGTCAAAATGTATTAGTATTTAAAGTATATAATACTTAAAGTAGAGTTGATTCTTTATGAAGAAATATTTTTTATAAATGTGTAGTAGAATTATAGATAACGCTTAGTGAAATAAATGTATAAGAGTGATAATTATATAAAAGAAAGAAAGAACTAACTTTAACACAGTAATATGCTTATGGAATGTTTTATTTGATTTACTTAATTATTTGAAACAGAATGCGACACTCATTTCTGTAAAAGTATACTTTTTGTAATTATTTTAAGTCACATATATTGCACAATTGTTTGAGTGTTCTTGTTTATTGGTATTTGTGTGATTTTGGTTTTATTTTATTTTAGTAGAATTTGTAATAATTTAGAACATGATATATATGTTTTCTTGCTACAGTCGACCTATTATATATAAAGAATATATATATATATATATTAATTTCAAATAAGCGATTGTGTGTCATCTCAACCCCCCCCCACCTCCAATCTGTTATTTTAGGGAAAGGGGATAATATATACGACCGTTGTTGGCAGGGTTAAAATTGTAGTTTCCCGAGCCTTTTTTGTCGAGAAAAGGAGTTGCCAATATAATACGATCAAACGAAACCTGTATTCACAAATGACAGGTAGGAGCGACAACGAACTTCAGAAATAAAAGGGTGGAAATAAAACGTTATAGTTAAATATGGGGTTTTTAATATTGTTAAAGATGGGATTCTTATTGAATTATTGGGTACTCTAGCAAGGGACAATAGCCTTTATAGGTGAGTTCTAACGAGCGAGAAAAAAAAAAGAGTAGGAGTAATATATTTAAAATTTAAAAAAGAAACCGTGCAAGTCCTAAATCAGTCTCCTACAGAGTAAAAAATATCTCATTTAAAAGCCTACATCATTAGAGCTAATTTACATTTCATTATTTCGCGATATAACAAACTTGATTGTTTGATTAGTTTATAACTATCTTATTTAGGACGCTTGAAGATTGCGAAGGGCATTTTAATTAAAAGCAAAGCGCAAATAGGTGCTATGGTGTTCGAGGCTAAAACAAAATGTCTGCGATGAAACACAGCACCACCTTTTTGGAAGAATAGTGAATTTCTAGCATAAAAACGTAACGCATATTCAAAGCGATGATAGATCTTTTTTTTTTTTTTTTTTTTTTTTTTTTTCCATTTAACACCGTTCGGAAATTTTAAACAGAATGAGAATTTAATTTATTAGATTATTAACACATTTAAGATCTGACACTTGTAACTTACCACAGCGGCATTTTTTTTTTACTTGGGTTTAACCCTTTGATGACAGATGTTAACACCTAAATATACAAAATAGTTATAAAAGATCAAGTCTGTCCAACCCAAATATTAAATGTTAAATATTATTTTTTAATTGTGATTCGAATAACAACCATTTCTTCCGAAATGCTTCGATCTTATTAAAAGCATCAACTATTAAATTACTTTTCCATTAAAAAGCATAAATCCTACAACCACTCATCATTACTTAACCTGATATGATTGAAATGTGTAACGTCACAATATTCAGCATCTAATTCTATTAGAAATTCTTTAGATTATCAATGCCAAAGTGCATATGATCGAATGTAATTTACTGTTTTTATGACTACGCCATCAGTTGATATTCTAAAAAGAATTTCTAATCGCGAATTGTTTTCCTAAAAACAGCTTTGGACAGCCCGAAAAATATCTTTTCCTTTTGTAGTGTCCTTCAATCCGACCAGGCTTGATATTCTTCGGTTATTTGAAATGATTAATTTATTCCGCGAACGAATATTACAAGTTGAGCAGTGTCCGAAATGTCTGTAATTTCGCCAAAGGCCAAAGAGAAATATCATGCTGATTTGCGACAATTTTATTTGAAATGTCGGTAATTCGACGTCATTACTGTTCCCTTAAATAAACTAATATTAAAAAATAATTTTTTTTATCAAGCATAAGATCTTCTGCATCAGCTTCTAAATATACTTTTACTCACTCACCATCCGAAAACAGTTACATTTTTTAAGAATTAGAAAATGAAACGGAATAACATGTCTTCTCTATATTAGATGGTTGTTGTTATACTGAATTAAACATTCTTTGTTGAGCTTTTAATTGCGTTTTAAATTCAATCAACTTCGATTGTTTTACTTCATTCTCCAATAACATATAATCACTATATTTTGTTTCGTAATGTCTTTTTTTAATACAGCGACAGTTTCTCGACATATTAAACACATTAATTTGAAGTTTTGAATAGTAAAATAGTATTTTCTTCCCATTGTGCACTGAATTTTCTGTTTCCACCAACATTTTTTCTATTCTTTATATTCATATTGATTTTTTTTAAAAATCAACAATATTTTGAGTTTTACTAAGTTTATATTACTTGTTCGAATTCATATGAAATGTAATTTAAAGAGATTTATCTTGCAGTCACAACACAACGTTGATGCTAAATTATTAGTGATCAAAAGACAACGAGCAGTCAGTCTGTCCGTACTGCTGTTGAGCCGACTATGTTAAGCTTGCCACAGACAGACTGACTGCTGTTCGCTCCCGCGAACCAAATAAATTTTGAATTGTAACACAACGGTCAGAGACATTTTTAACCAAAGCCTTCCTTGCTAGTGAGGAATTTGAAATCAACTTCCCTGACTAAGTAGATCAGCGCGCCAAGATGGAGTGGTTATTTTTCTTCAGTATGTATTTTCACACATGGTTCTTACCTTGATGAGAATATCCAGTCGTCGCTCGTCGAGAAGAACCACTTGGCTCTGGCGACCCTCCGACATCTACAGAGAGAGAGAAATATAAGAGATTACACTTTTATCCTAATTACACAAAAACACAATTATTTATATATATGCACATTGTCTATGTACTCTATAAACACAATTTTCATCCCAAAATTATTTGATCACAAATCTTCGAGCCTTACAAGCAAAGATACACGTAAATAGTAAAATTCCCCCAAGCAACAAGGTGCTTCAAAAGTATATCATAACAATACTGCAGAATATAAAAACACTGACTTATTTTACAAGTACAAGAAAAATCTCTCAACTGGAAATGTTAATCACATGTTAATTAATTTCAATACATATATTTTTGTAAAAATAATTTATAAAAAAATTTTTTTTTACCATTTTTATCCTAAATTTAAGTAACGGAAATTACCCGGCAAATGTAAATAGTTCAGTTTTGATGTTAAGTATTAAAAACCGTTAAATATTCATTCATGCAAAGTATATTTTTATTTCTTTCGAAAAGTTCAATTGAAATATAACTGTCATTTAAAGTTTCCTGCAGTTTATACAAATGTTAAACACAATCAAAATTATAGACTAATCTCGGAGTCATTGACAAAAATATGATCCTATGCACTCGAGGTTGTTTCCTGACTTCGTCAGAATTTTACGTTCTGCATTCAGAGTGTACGACTTCTTTGCATCACAGCGAAAGAACATTTTACAAAGTACATGAACAAACAGAAAACAAATAAATAAAAACACTTTAAAATTAATACAAATACTTTGAAAATTGTGCAATATAATTATTTTCCAAACTTAAACGTTGTTCTTTCTTAATCGTTACTTTCAGCATTACAGGAAATGGGAGAAAAAATTTCAAATCGATAAAAAAGGATTCAAAGGAAAAGTGGATACAGTAATCAATGAAAATTTTTCTTCCCTCAATTCTCCACAAAATGGAGGTACTTTCTTCAGTCAGAGGAATCTTACTATATTCTGTTTCCACAGATATCGTTTACGATAGCAATTTTCGATAGGAAACAAGCTAAGTAATATCAAAGCAAACAAAAAAAAAACATACATACATATACATAAATGCATTGCTTTGCGGGCAGAATTCAAAAACAAATGTTCGAAAATTCGAAATAAATCACATTATATCAAAAAGTTACGCTACATCAACGAAAACTTTCTTTTTGTTTAATCTTAAGCATAATTAGAAAAAAAGCGAAAAAACGTTTGGGTAAATATTGGCAAATTTGTTCGAAATAACGTGTGGAGAATCGTCAGCGGAAGGTGAAACTTTGTCTGTGCAAAACATTTCAGTAGGCGTCTTTCTTTCAAACTCTTTCGTTGATTAGTAAAAAGAATTATTATCGTTTTTTCGCATTGTTTGCTAATTTTATAATCCTCTTACACCCGCATATCACGCTTCCCACCATTCCGACTTAAGATTATCTTCATTATTCACAAAAGAACCAAATATACTTAACTTTTAGAGACATTAGTGTACTATTTCCACGAAATATTCTTCTCGACTCAGTTAAAAGTGGTACAAATTTCGTAATGGGAAAAAAAATCGTTTTATAAGCATACACGCCAAAGTTAATTTAGTTGACACGGCAAACCAATTTTACTCCTAAATTTACATTGGCGATATATACCAAAGCAGAAATGACAGTTCTTAACTCATCCTGACATCACAAAATTCACATGGCTTCCAAACTTAAAAAGGAGTTGTTGGATATTCCTCACCCAACCTTTGTTTCATACGACCGACCCAAATTCGGACCCACAAGAGCATGTTTAAATTAAAAACGTCTTTTTCAAAATAAATCAATTTTCAGAATGATTGCGTGTGGAAAATTCTCATCTCTCGCACCCCTCGAAATTCTCTTAATTATGCATACCAAAATTAATTAGAGTACTCGAGTTTTGAAGCAGTTTAGAGCGATAAGAACTGCGAAGGAATATTCTTTTTTTCTTAGGATTATCTCTATTCAAAGATCACGGTCGCAAATTAATGATTTCTGCACCGAAAAAGGCAGAAGTGCGCACCAAATTTCTTTATTCATCAATGTCGATTCCTGACAAGTGGTATCGGAAGGAGGTTAGCTCAAACGAAGCAACATCTAGCAAATGCATCAACTGCTAATGTTATCTCTTATGTTTATCCAATTTCATGAGTTTTAGAAATGGTTCTGTAGTACGGATACTTTTTCAACCCGTCCGATTTTGTTATTTCTATGAGAAATTCCAAAGTTGTCAAGACAGATTTGGTGCAACATCATTTACAAGGAATTTAAATTTCGAAACCTGGAAGTTTTTTTAGGTCCACCAAATTTCTTAGAAACTCATCGTGCGTAAGTATAGATAGTGGGATGCCAGCTTAGGTGCCCTCCTCGTCACTCGTCCGTGGTTTTAATATCGAAGTGCTTCGTGTAACCCCACATCGATACTAATTGACATCAAATATCCGACATGTAGTGTTTAATAAAAGCTGACTTTCTGCATTGCGTTCATTTAAAAAGGCACATATAATGCTAAACAATTGCAGAATTAATTAAAAAACCTATGATATATGTGGATAAAAATTTAATTATGTAATCATATTTCTTTTTGCCTTTCATGTAAAACAATAACAGATCTGGAATTAAAAAATAAAAACCTGACGAAAATCCGAAGTTTAAATTAAAGTAAAATTTATCTTCTTCGTAAATTTTCCCATTTAATACATTCAAGTTGTGGGAAAACCAATTCCACATCTTCGCTTCCCCATAATATTTTCGATGGTCCATTTTTAATGTCTTTTCTGATGTGAAATCATAACGGATGTCCTCTCTTTTGAAAAGGGAGAGTAGGAGAGAGAATATACTGACTACTGGGTTGCATTGTCCTCTGCGAAGGGGAAAAGGAGCATTAAAAAAGAAAATAATAACAAAATGGTGCGAGGGATAAATTGGGACAGGGAACAAACGGTTTTTTTCATACTTTGGGTGGCGCCCCTTCCCCCGACACAAATTGAGTCGAGGGAGTAAAATCGTGAAAAAAGAACTCTGTGAAGGTTTCGCCAGTTCTGTGTCAATTTCGGAGGTAAACGGCGAAAGAAATGGTACCGCGGAAATCGATCGATGGGAATAAAAGAAACACGCGTAGCGGTAAGCGAAAGGCCGCGAGTTCAAATGAACTGCTCGAATACTCTTATTTAAAAAATGATAGCGCAGGAAGTAATTAAAATCTGAAACTCAAAAATTAAATTTGATTTCATACTAGAACGGGACTATTGGAGATGAACCGCGATCATGGAACAAGGACGACACCTGATACGGTACTTGATTCTCTCAATTCCTCTCCACGGAATAACTCATGAGACCATGCTAGATGCACCGTCCTTCTCTCTCGCTCTTCAAGAATTGAACTCATTTAATTCGTACATCACCGGCCACAAAGCTCGCACATCATCGGTACAAAAATCGTACAGTTCGTTCACTAAAATACGAACCGAATTCTCGTAAAATGAGTTTCTTATGATATATGTCTAAGATTAATGGGGGGAAAGGGAATCAAATAAAAATAAAATTATCAATAATGAAAAAGAGTTCAAAGGACAATAAAAGAGTTTTTTTTTCCTAATACTTCCTTCTCAAACATTGTACATACCATTAGTTTCATTTTTTCCCCAAAGAATTCCAATTGTTAGGTTGTTGAATCAATGTGGCTCTAACATATACATAGTATTACCACTCAAGTATAAATACATCCTACCTCTCTCTTCCCATCCCTTTCCGTCTCATGAGCAAAAGCGAAAATAAAATTACAAGTAAATCACACCGATCACCTATTAATGCAGTAAAAAAAAAAAAAAATACGAAACAACAGTATGTGCAATTCATTTGTAACAAAATAAATTAATACATGAGTAATTAGAATCTAAAATAATATAATTTATAAATACGATTCATTTCTAAAAATTTTCAAGTAAAATTTTATTTCGTAAAGACGCATCACTGAAGATAATGCTGATGTTTAAGCTGAATACCAAAGTGATGCTATATTCTTGATAAGTCAAATATATAACAAATTATCTAGAATAAAACAGAGAGAGAGAAGAAAAAGTGAGGTGTAACTTTTGAAAGCAAAGGTTATGAAATTGGTTTCCCCTTCACCCCCATTTCATTCATTATTAAGATTCAAATTTTTTTCCCCTCTCGTTCCAAGCTTTCTTAAACTGTTCATGGATCCCTGTAGCACGTCATTGAGAAAACGAATCCTATAACATTGGTCCACGATCAGTAAGCTCTCTTTCTCTCTCTCTCTCTAGCACTTTAATTCTCAATTTTCCACACGCACAATTTAATAGATATTAGCCCCTTTCATATATATATGTGTGTGCGTGTGTGTACTTTCCCTATGACGTAATTGTTTTTAAATATAAAAGATGAAACAGTTTTCCATTTGAAGTTTTGCAATATGCGTTGAGTTCTAACAAGTTGATAAAACCGAAATCTGGCGTTTAAAATGTGAAGGAACGAAGGTTTTGAAAATTTTTAAGCATATGCAATGCAGCATGGAATATAATATCTGTCTGCATATACATAATATCTTGTCGCAGCATGACACATCTCCAGTAAGTAAGTGAACAGGAAAGCTCAAGATGACATCTCGAAGGCAAGGCAGTCACTTTTTGCGCGAACTGCTTCCAAAAAAGTTTTGTTCGTCCTTTTTTTGGAATGGCATAACCTCTAACGCGAACCTCGCTCTTTTCAACCGGCAGCAAGGAGGTAATTCTATCATACTGTGTGACACGTTTTGTTTAAAAGGCAAAACAGACGTTTGTTTCCTGAAAAATCGTCAACTACTAAAACAGGGTTTCGACAGAATCAAATACCATCAATAGTCTGGATCTTAACCTGGCAGAAAGTCTCTGATAGACTTTTAGCATGAATTGTGGATTCTCATGGACGCCAGTTTTAAACCCCCATCGTTGCAAACAAACCAGAGTTGGTTCTTTGTAAAATCTAATTTGCTACCAACTTTAATTCAAAGCCTGCCTGGTCGGGGATTCAAATTAATTAGAAACGATGGTTTCAAAATTTGAAAATATAATGCATAAAATTCTATTTGTCCATATATTTTTGAGAAGTATTTTCTCTTTCAAACTTTTTCCGCCAAAAATTGTGAGCTTTACATGATATATCAATACTGGAATAAATAGCTATTATGGTTTACTATGTTTATAAATTTTCTTCTGTTCATCAACTTTTAATTAATTATTCTTGGAGAAAAATCATCTGTTCATATATTTATGAGACGAGACAAATACACACACATAATGTAAAATAATCTCCGATGTTATTTTCTTAAAATGCAATTGTTTACAATATTTTCAATCGAGATTCTTATTAATTTACATTGCTGTCCATATATTAATGATATTATATTGACCAGCGATTAGTTTCATGATAGTTAGCGTGGCTCACACAGTATATGTCAGCGAGAGAACGTGGCGAATAGGGTTGGCGACTACGTTCATACCGAGAGGAAAAAGGTTTTCTCCTAATTTTGTCAATTCAGCAATTAAATAGGGTTCGTGACTTTTCTAGCTAACAAAACACGCTCTTAAAATAAAGACAATAGTTAAAAGTGGAATTCAAAGTAGTTTTAATATTAAAAGGTTGGCATTAAGAATAATTAAATAAAAATAAAGAGAGGGGATAAATTTAATTTATCACCATATTATATATATATATATATATATATATATATATATATACTGATTAATCTATAAACGGAAATGAAGCGCATTACGAAAAATAATTGAATGAAATGCAACAACAGTCAGTGAAAAGGGTCTTCGCAGACTAAAGTCCATTCATTTACATCACGCAAAGACACAAAAAATCCTTCCGACCCACTTTAATTCCAAAACAAATAAGATGGTCACGAACAAAAGAACACTTGAAAGCTAACTCGAGAGTCAAAACAGGTACTACAGAATCCATGTCCACTTGAATAGAACGACGAAACAAACACTTCAAGAGAACTTAGTTTTTCCTTAATATTTGTTGAGAGTTCATTCAACAGATAAGAACTCTGTCATCAAACACCGAATATGATTAGCAATAATAATAAAAAATTCCGAAGAGTTGTTTCAATAGAATGAATGAAACCACATACTCTTCTAATAATATTTGCCAAAAATAGTCATTGCTTACAAAAGAAAATCATTCAAATTTGAAAAAAAGAAGGAAAAAAAAAAAAGAATTACAAATGAAAATTCGAAACTTTGAAAATCGTAAGTTAACTGTATTAAAATGACTCAAGCAGTATTAATTATATATGAATATTAATCTCAATCGAAGTTTTTATATGTTTTTAAATTTCCATTCAAAAGGCATTCATAAATAATAACAATTCAGCTATGAGTGTAATTTTGCTTTAAAAAAACACATGTATATAACATTTAAAAAAATTGATGTCTCTCACTACTCTTCAAAAACTTAGAATAATCTGTTTCAGTGGTGTACACAGAAATTAAATTTGGAGGGTTGCATAGCATCATTGCCAAGAAAGGAGCAAATTCTTTAGTTTAGAATTACACCTTGATAATAACTAAAGAATACTCTATATTAGTCTTATTTCGCCCACTTAAAACTATTCAAAGATTGAAATAATTTTTATGAAGAAGCAAAAATTGTAAAAATAAAGATCGCTTGTGAAAAATAATAAAGATGCCACGAGAACAAAAATTCCTTCTCATTAGAATCGGTGGAAACCGAGATCATTGAAAAATTGATAAAAACCCTTTAATAATTAAAAAAAAAATCACAATTTAAAAAATGGTTAAAAAGGTGCGAGTGTAATGAAACAAAAAATTCTATAATATTGGTTTTACAAAATTATATTTATTCTTTGTTTTTGCAAATATTTAAGACTTCTTCACTTAGATATATTTTTATTATGTATAAGAAACAGGTCCGTTTAAAAGCACTTCAAATATACTATTTCTTACTTCATATTACATGAATTCATGATGAATTTTCGCTTGCACACCGTTGAATTCTTTAGACGTAGCAGAATTACCATCATATCCTCGGCCTCTTATACATCTTAAACCCAAACTTAATGATTCTAAAGTTTTCAAATTTTCTCCACGAGTTGAAATTACTGACTCAAACTATAAAAAAGATTCAACTAGAAAGAATTAGTTCCCCCACTTTCTACAAATCTTATACAGAAAGAGACTTGCTCTATCACAGGGAAATATCATTCACTCATCATCCACTATTCCAACTAAAATAGAAAAACTATCACTATAATAGAAATACATTTACTTGATCCTTTATAATAGGGGGGGGACTTGAATTTATCATACATTAATCCATTATAATAGAAAAACATTTACTTTCATTTACTTTTTCACTGGTTTGATTACAGACTTTTCCATAAATGTTTCTAACTCCATCAAAAGATTTAATGTCAGTCATAATTAGAGTTAGTGGTATTGCAATATTTTGTGATTTTCAGATCTTTCAAAAACACAATAAGTTTCAATTGGTTTCATGTTCGAAGGAGGTAAATCTCATGTTTGGTAGTTTATAAATGTTTTTTCTTCCATACTGAGATAGAGTTTCAAATTCCAAAAATGCTTCACTGTCTAAAGATAGTGCACTCACATTAAACATTAACAGGAGGCAGGTCAAATTCAAAATCCTGCATAAAAAACAGATTTGTTCTACACATCGCTGTTAGACAAACATCAATTTAAACGGGAAAACATCAATTTAAATTTTCAAACGCATCAGTGGATTTCCAGTTAAATGCTATAATTGATTATTTTCATGTTTAGATTGAATGCACTGTTGTAGCTTCAATGAACTAGCAGTCATGTCTCTTTGAAAGTTTGAAGCATGTAATACAGGTGCTATGGTTTCCTTGAAACCTTATTTTACGAGGATGATATGATCAGCTTTTCCCCATATATTTTCAAGGAAAACAAACTTTAAGTTTAACAATCAAAGAAAAATAAAGCAAAAAAAAAAAAAAAAAAACTAGCAAAAGCGTAATAACTAACGAAAACTGCTAACAAGAAGGAATAGCGACTGTCAAAAGAAGCTGTTGCCAATTATTTATAATGGAACAGTTTGAAATAATAATTAGCTAACTGTGGTTTGACAAATAAAAAAATAAAATTGTGATTTTAAAATATTATTTTAGGGAAATAATACCTAAAAAAACTGAATAAATCGTCCACTTTCGGTCTTAAATGTCATTCCTTCACATTAAATTTTCAGCTACTGAGCATTATTAAAAAAGCTATATCTTGAGTTTTATCTAATGTAAAATAAAAACAAAGACTGTTTTGAAATTTTTATTAGGACTTGACAATCAGAAAAAAAGTCGAATTTTTCGTCAAAAAAAACTATTTCAACTCAATCGGATACCTTTAAGCAACATACATTAAAACTAGCAGTCGAAAGTTGTTCTAAAATTAGGCTACTTTAAGAACGAAAATGACTGTAGGGAAGCGAGAGTTCTCTTGAAACACTGCAATGGGAGAAGGAATGGAATAATATAATCTAAGTAACTGAAACTGAATTAAAGGTAAAAATTATAAATTTCACTTCAACTCTTTATAAGCTTAAGATTTCGATATTGAAGAAACACAATTTGTATTACGATCAATAAAAAATGTTAATAAAAGATTCTATCGCGCATGACAAACTGGAAGGTTTGTCAAAAAAGCAATAATAAAATTGTATCAAGTATTTGGACCAAATCTGAACTAACCTTACCTTTATATCTTCCACTGTGAATAAAAGGGGCTTTCGGGAAAAATTTGAAAAAGTAAATTCACCGATTGTTGTGTGTGTGTGTGGAAAAGACAAATTTAATACTTGAAAAAAAAAATTTTTTTTTTCGAGAAATGTCATCGTTGAAATGCAGATATTTTCAAAATTATATCTATGAAGTAATATCTGCAGATATCAGAATAGTACGGACAAGAATCACAAAATGGAATTACGAACAAGAAATCTCTTAATAAAAACACTGAACTCAAACAAATTTGAAATTATTACTTAAATGAAATACGGAACCATTAATATTAATAAAAAAAAAACAACTGTAAATATAGAGGAGAGCGGAAGAAATAATATCCAATTAGCTCTCCATATCATCATTTTGAACTCCACGTGTTCGTCTAATAAAATTTCCCCAGAGGTTGAAGACACGAAATGACGTCACTCTCCGCCAATCACGATAAAGAGTTGTGTTGTCCCGGTCATTTCATTCACTCTTTAGCGTGACGTCAGAGCACTCGCTCCAATTGCTTCCAATTACAAGAATTATTAAATGAGTCTGCCGGAGTCTCCCCCACCCAAACATATATATATATATATAGGCCAAATATGCAATTCCATGGTTTGATTAAAATTGTTTTAACCATTCGGTGAATGTGCAAAACAGGGCCTAAAGTAATCAAAATTTTGTTTATTTTTTTTTACGTAAAATACCCAACTAGTTTATTACAAACTTATCGTGGACGTTTCCTGAATGTCTGCGTAGATTACAAATTAAAAACTGTCGTAAGGAAAGAGGTCACCGATAAAATATAGCGATTGTCACAAAATTGCATCAAACAACCATAACGGCTTATTTTTAATGCTCTTTAAATTGCTCAATTCAAATAGTCTATTTTAAACGCAAATTATATTTAAATATGAATGACATCTTTTGCTTTTTAATTTCACACAGATGTTCTTTTCCCCGATAACTCTAGCGCATTCAAGATTATTGCTAATATTGTGTTCATTCTCATCTCCCAGTTTTGACGCAGGAATTTAAGTCTCTTTTTTTTTTTCCCGTGATGTCACTTCCATCGAATTTTTTTCAGTCTCGCGAACTTTCATAAGATTCATCTTTCCTCTGTATCAAGCACAGAATTTTACCGATGTTTAAGGAGAAAGTAGTTTTTAAAAAAAAAAAAAACTAGAAATATATATATATATATAAGCGAAATACCACTGACTGACTCATCACGAGATCTCTAAGAAACCGATTGACTTGAAATTTAGCATAGTTACTCATTTTGCGATGTAGACGCTCACTAAGAACGGATTTTACGGAAGTCTTATCCAAAATGTAATTTTCATCCGTTCATCTACTCTTATCCATCGGTTATGTATTTTTTGGCGACTTTATCGCCAAAAATGATATGACCGACGCCAAACGGAATATATTTTTTTATATGTATACTGTGTATTGTCACCCATTAAGTTTACTTGGTGAGATTTGCGCGTGCGGAATAGAAAAATACCAAATAATTTTATATTGAAGCGCTGATGGAAGATTGTCAAGATTTTGGCGAAGGGGCTCTTTATGCGAAATTCTAAGCATGTCGAAAATAGGAAACGTACATATTTAGCGATAGAAATAAATCAGTTGGGAGTCCCACGGTTGGTGAAAGTGTAGTTTAGCTCCGAAACTGAGCAGGATTTTGAAAAATACTAAAATGGCGACTTCTTAAGGAGTAGCGCAAATGCAAGACAATCTCTCTCTCTCTCTCTCTCTCTCTCTATATATATATATATATATATATATATATATATATATATATATATAT
>BMAW01091430.1:1648196-1706676 GCA_019974015.1 Nephila pilipes | reverse complement strand
ATATATATATATATATATATATATATATATATATATATATATATATAAGCGAAATACCACTGAGAAATTCTGGATAACCATTATTATGGAGAATCAATTTCTTAAAATTTTAAACTAAGATTATCATTATCGTTTAAAAATTGAACATTTTCTTGATATTTTACGAATAGGTTCCAAAATATAATATCGTTTTCCCAGCGAAGCGGGCTGGTATCAGCTAGTAAAATTATGAAGGTAACTTAAAGAATCCAACGCTAAGCGAAATCAGTCTCTCAAACTTTCAGTTGCGTAACCGCTTTAATCCTGTCTGTCCAGTTGTCATAGAAACGCAGTGTAGGAAAATATAGAATACATACCATAAGACTAATTCGAGTCAAAAAGTCACTGGAATACTGTTAATACAGCTTTTCATTTCGAAAATCGTCATTAAGAAAATAAAATATTTTCTTTCACAACAAGATAATTGTTAAAAAAAAATCTGTTCTGATTCTTCGAAAAAAAACGAAGAAGCCTCGATCAAGACCTACTTCGCAACTAGAAATTATTTTGCCTAGAAAATATTCTCCCTTACGTAAACGGATCTCCTTTTACTTTTTGGACTCGAGTTCCGAAAAGAATAATATATATATATAACTGCCGATTCCCCCCCTATAAAACAGTGATCGTGCAAAACACGAAACACTCACATAGGGTTATTTCAACTCATCGACAAATGTTTGGTCATATTTTCCTTTTGGCTACTAATATAAGCACAAGAAATCACACTTGTTTCACAGATCTAATGATATTATCTAGTCTGGAAGTGACACATAAAAACAGTGACGCATTCTGAAAAAAATGAAAAAGCATACTTAACCGAGATTTTTTTTTTTTTTTTTTTTTCTTCTTCTTTTCCCTCTTTACTGATAGCAATATTTAAATAAATCAAATTAACAAAAAGCTCCTTAAAGAGCAGTGAAGAATAATAACAGAATAGAAATCGCTACACAGAAAAATAACACAGAAGAAGAAATTTCAATCATGATTCAAATAAACATTTCCACAAAATTAATGATAAGAAATAAAAAAAAAAAAAATCGGAATTTTATTCTATTACGCACACAAATCTCATTCGCAAATTTTCTTTCATCACAAAATTCTTTTGGTTTGTTTTAAATGAACAAAGTGCTTACTGGAGAGAAAGGGTCTCCTCATTTTCCAACAGGTATCAAATTACGAGCACGACACCTGAACTAATTCCTTTCTCCAACAATCATTGAAACAGTTTTTCATATACAACTATTCCTGTCATATCACACGAAAACCTTCAACGAAGTCAAAACTCGAACTCGCAACCCATCAACCAGCAGATACCAATTAAAATCATCGAAACATTGCTCACGGTTTAAAATTTAGATCGATGGGAATAGCCGATTATAAACAAAAATGTAAAAACTTTAAAAATTGTTCATATAAAGAATAGAAATTTTCAAAAATTAAATTAAAATTTTGAGTTAAAATAAAAAAAATATCAAAAAAAGGATGGTTAAAATTGACCATGGGGGAGCTTTGAGATTATAAGATCATTTATATATTTTTTTCACTGCGCAATATCAGCGTGACTGAAGAGTCAAGACCAAGGGTGATGACGTCACAATGGAGGCCGACCGCATGCTCCGGTGAGTCAACGCTATTTGGTTTCAAGGCTGGTTATGAATGAAGTAATCACGTCCAGACAAAAAAAAAACTCCGCAGTCCGTTGGGCGATTATTTTTCGAGAAGCTCTTTTAAATTGTAAATTCGAGGAAGTATATTTATGACCGAAAAGATTACCTTCTGAGTCCCTGTTTTTGTCCTTTCAATACAAAAAGAAGAGTGCTTGGTTCTTACTTTATTACAAAAAAAAAAAAAAAAAAAAAAAAAAAAAAAAAAAAAAAAAAAAAAAGTGTTAAAAAAAAAAAAACAACCAACAGAGCCAACTCTGTAACAATCGTCAACATATTTCATTCGTACATAAAATTATCAATGCCGTAATATTACAAGAAACAAATGGCCTTTCAGTTCGCTACAACTTTCCCAATTGCGAACTCAACCGCAAAAACCAGAGCTGTTAGAACAGGGTTCCGAATGACGGATATCATTTTAATATCTCCACTTACTGTCAACCAAATGCGTAAAGATCCACAGATAACATGAAATTAATTCTCGAATCATGTCGAAGCGAGAAGTTGTTATGTATACAAAAATTACAAAGAAAATACTACTAACATGCGTTTATAAAAGGAAAGCACTCATGATATTCGAATCACATTGTCGTAGTAAATATAAAAATGGTTTTGATGAACAAGTAGATTTCATCGCGCACAGCAAGGGTTTTCTGGTGACAATTTTTTTTTAAAAAAAATCAAATATCAACATGATTTAAAAAGTTCTCGCAGTTCATCGTCATAATGGGTATTTGGGGTTACTGGGCAATCTCTTCGAAACTCGAATGCGATGACGAAAGTAAATCCTTTCAAGGCTGAAACAGGATTAAAATGAAACAGAGTAATGGATGTCTGTTTTTTCTTTCTTTTTTTTTTTTCAATGGCAATATTTCGAATGAAAAGCAGCCTCGACGTAGGTTCCTTTCCTCTTACATCACATAGATGCCGTGTTAGATATGGGTCTCTTTTCGCAACAGAATGTGTCTTTGGCGGAATAAAGTCTCGAAACCCGCCGCCAAGAGTTTTCCAGAATTTCCTCTCGTAGACAATCTGAATAGTAATTTTTCAAATGCTTCTTCTAGTATCTACTCTTCAACTCGTAACTCTAACCGAACCACCCATATTTTTTGAAAAATAAACGTAGAAGAAAATATTAATATTCATTCCAAATAAATTTTCAAATACCATCAAATCTGCGCAGGATTAACTTGATTACTTCATTAAAAAAAAAAAAAAAAAAAAAGCTTAATTTTTAACGTCTAATTTTAGTTCAAGAAATTTATGGATTTGTTAGGTTTGGTTTTATCAACGTCGCACAAGAAGCAACACGAGGGCAATAAGCGAAATACTTCATAATTTTGAACCTCATTCAAGTGACAAGGACAATGTCTGTGAGTTAGCACACCCTTCCTTATTTCCACACAACGCCAATGGGAGGACTATGGGCCCCGACAGATTTAATGTGCATCAGCCCGGGTTACACGGCGGTTTTGCAGTGGCATCAAGGCCCGAACCCGCAGCTCGACGAAACCGCAAGCCGCGAGTCAGCGACCCAGACCACTAGGCTAACTCAGCCACAAGAAATTCATGGGAAAGAACTATCATAAATCGAACAACTAATACACTCGAAGTTGTGCGTCTACATAGGAGCAAGTTAATTACTATAAATGTTACTTCCGGTACTTATTTTTAAAAAAATTAAACGTAGTAGTCATGGGAACTAAAACATACAAGTATATTACTCGACTAATGAAAATGTATACATTTCATCGGATAAAATTAAATTCTGCCATTCACAACACAACTTACTTTGTGTGAATACAGGGATATATCCATGAAATCTTCCTAAAATACAATATGGCTTAATGTCATATAGGAAGTAAATACACAAATATGCATAATGCAATGTTGGAATAAAAAATATTATTTCAGTGATAACAGGTTACGATCCGGCAAATGAAAGTCTTGAAGAACAAAAATGACTCAAGGGCGAGAGGGAAAAAAATCCACGGATGGCTGCCTCCTCCAGGTGGCTGCACACAAAACACGCGGACACTTGTGGGTCAGCGTCTTCGTTTCAAAACACAACACTCATTAAAAATGTTTTTCAACTTTTTAATAGCAACATTATTGGCAGCAAATACTCGTAGGGTCAACAAAAATTGGCATTCATATACAAACAGTCATATAATGTAAAGCATATAAGTTTTAGCGTTAAAATAAAAATCGAGATATAAGTACCTTTTACTAAGATATTCCCAAAATTAAAATTTATTAAAAATGCTATTTCATAAATTATAATGAAGATGCCATTCAAAGTTTCTGCAGTAATTAGCTTCATTTCAGTTAATTTTTTAAAATTTTGACCATTGTCAAAAGATCCGAGCAAAAAGAAAAGCAATATCGTAAACGTGTTTGAAATGAGATTAGACATCAAAAGGCGCCAACAAAAGTCTTGGCTCATTAGAATTTATTCCAAAGCGATTATAATATATATATATATATATATATATATATATATATATATATAATCGCGCCTTTCCGAATGCAAGTATACCAATCGCAGTATTTTGAAACGCAAAGCACGAAGCTTCTCCTTCTACAGACGTTGGCGCAGGTTGACAGATTACTTAGGGAGTTCTATTTACATTATTTTATTGTAGTTCATTTAAATATTGAAATCGATATTTACAATGAAATAAAAAAGCTTGTAGCCTTTACATTTGCTATGCAAATATCACATAGATGCTAGTCGAACGTTAGAAAAAGTAGTGCTATGTCTTCGAACACGATGTTCTAGTCGAACGTTTTGTAGATCTCTGATGTCTCTCCACTTCGGAAATTTTGTGTGGAGTGAAATTGGCCACGTCTTTTCCAAAAATCATGGGCTCCTTTCTTTTAGTTGGGTTTGGTTGGTTCTTTTGCACCTCAACAATGAGTAACGGAATTGGCAAGTAAAGTGAGTGATTGTTTTATTAAAGTCGCACTTCGTCACATTCCACGACTCGATGAAAACAACGGCAGCCGCAAGTCAGTTATCATGACCGAAATGGATGTGACGAATTATAAAAGTTAATATTTCACAAAAAAACATTAACCTGAAATTTTATTTAATCACTAAAATTAATCGAAGAAAAGTTTGAACTTGAAATAAAAAAAAAAATCGACTTGAGTTTCGAGAAGTTACATGCTTTTAAAAGGTTTTATGGTTTCTTTAAAATCTTCTTAAATTTTGTAACGGTTTTTCGCGCGCTTTCTCCTTCAACTAACCTGTTGGGCTACTTGGTAGAAGATATTTGATTAAGGAGCCTTGCCTTGTGAATAAACCGTAACTTATGCAAATCCATATTGCTATACAAATAGAAGAGTATAGTGAATGGGAGAGGGTGATATAGAGAGATTGGATGTGTTTAAATGCTGAGAAGAATTAGAAGGTTATCGAGAATATAGTGCACACTATATTAATGCCAGAAAGTGATCATAGCTCGAATTTTGCTGATATTGAGATTTATCAGAATTGAAAATTCTACTTAAGTTTAAAAATGCGAGTAATTCACCGCTCAGCATTCAGAATATTTCATTTATTGGATCGTTACAAGAATGAAAAGAAAGCCTATTAAATATTCCTGATTGATTATTTATCGACTGATTATTTAGTGAGTTTCAATGGATCCGATCCTAAGAAGCGAAGCAGAAACTTCACAGTTTTAGAAACTCAAAATAAAAAAAAAATTTCGTTAAAATTGCATTTGTTAAAGGAAATGTAACAGATACAAATTTCCGAGAATCACCAAAAATTAAAAACGCTTGCTTTGGTAAAAATATTGAATCTTAAAAAAAGCAAGCTACACAAAGTTCAGGACGTTAATGCAAATGAAATAAACGAAGTGGTTTATACTAAATATCGGTCTCGTATAAACTGCACCGATATTTAGTATCGGTGCAGGGAGAATCCTAGAGGTTCACACAAATACGTTTCAAAACAAAACAGCAACCAATAACGTTAATCATTTTGAATTTGACTCTAGAAAAGGAATGTACACCAATGTATAATGAGAGTGAACACCTCCTTTTCATTCATAAAATGTTTTATTTCAAATATATTATTGACTTATAATATAAAGTAGGTTAATCTTACGCACTAAGATCTTATTCAAAGTAGAGGTTAACAACTTACAAACATTATAAATTAAAACGACTTCACAACAAGATACTTCTATTAAATCAACTTTTTAACCGAGGCGTATACAATTTTACGCATAAAAAAAATTAATGAACTGATAACAAAAACAAATAATATATATATAAAAAAAATAAGTTAATTCCTACTTAGGTCAACAAAGAAAATTTTTATTTTAGTTACTTTCCATTAAATAAATACAATTAATATAAATATGTATATACATATGACAGAACCACAATATTAAGTGGCAAAAGAAAGTTTTTCCAGCTAGCTACACGCTTCGTCATTGAAGGAATTTATTCCTAAATTTATATCCTGCTAAATATCTTACATAACAGAATTTTTTTTCTCCCCTATAAAACTAAAATTAATTATTTGAAATCAAATTAAAAAAATTTATGCTTCGACGAGATTCGATACGAAAGTATGAAGATTCTACGCCGACGCTCTACCAACTTTGCCATTGCAAGACAAATGACATAGTAGAAGAATTGACATTTTTCTTAATTCATCCGGTAAATTAAATGGTTCGAATGCAGTTTAGCCCAACCACCCTTGGCGGCAGTAATTATTTGGCGGTATTTTGCCAAATGTGGCTACCCTGGGGGAAAAAACCCACTTCGCGGACTTAACGTTCACCCAAAAAAAATCACTCAGTTTGGCAATTTTTGAAATCGTGCTAAGTGGTTGGGCTAAACTGCATTTTCACCAATTAAATTTAATTAATGAATTAATATTTGAAAAAACTGTATTAACATAAAGTGTCATACACTACAAGTTCAAAAAAATGTATTTGAACTTGAGTGGATGAATAAAAAGTATTTTATTAACGATTGAAAATTTGAACATGATATATATAGGAGGAATGTGAGCTAATAGTAGGAATTTAACAAAATGAAAAAGTTTCAATTCACATATCATCTGTTTTACATTGAATTTTACTACCGCTATTCACCTTTTAGGCAAACATGCTATCATTTTTTGTCCGTTCGGGTAAAATTTTATACCATTCTTCCTTAAAAGATTCTTTTTTAAACTCTCTCTGATTCGAAATGGTTCTTATGGCCACGGACTTACGGCTGGCGGTTTTCGTACAGTCACGCATTCAAGCCTTGATGCCACAAAAAACCGTGTAACCGGGGCTGATGCAAGTTAAATCTGTCCGGACCCAAAGTCCTCCTGACGGCGTGATGTGGAAATAAGGAGAGGGGGTGCCAGCTCAGGTGTCATCCTCGTTACTTGACCGAGGTTCAAAATTACGAAGTCTGTCACCAAAGCTTCTCTAGTGCGATGTAAATAAAATCAAACCAAATCGAAATGGTTCTTTGGCGAACATTTATATTATGCTATGTTCAGTAAAATTAGGTATATGGTGATTGGAAAAAATGAGCCAAAACCTTAAATGCTCAATATAGTAATAATTCCTTCACGAATTTTAATGTGCGTTACTTCATTATCAAGTTGAAAGATCGAGTTTCGTGATAATTCCAATTTCTCAACATTTTCTTTCAAAATAGCTTCACAGACCGTTTTGTCCACTGTTGATTCGAAAAACACCGAGTTTCCGACCCCAGCGGCCGTCATGCACCACCAAACTATTACAGAGCTACTCGATTTTTAATTCTTTTAACTACGTATTAGTTGTAAAATTCTTCATGTTTTCGATTTCCAAATTTTTTGCTGCATTTTTTTGACAAAAATTTCAAAAATTTTTTTAGGTCAATTAATAAAATTCTAATCCAAAAATTGAAATTCTTATCATGGTATCTACTGGAAAATTGTAGACGCCTGTTCCGACTTATTTTACTCATAGATATGACTGGTATCTTACGTGAAATCCTACTATGCAATTTCCTTCTTAAAGTACTTCCCCTCACTATCTTTCCTGATGTTTGTAAGATTTGCAGCTGTATTTAACTCTCGTACCATAAATCTGATTTTCTTGACAGTACAACAGCTTCTATGAACAATTTTTCCAACTTCACACAATGATTTTCCATTTTTCTTCAAGTTTATTATTTTTTCATTTTTTGTTATGTTTGTTTTTTCTCCATATTTTTCCCAGAATACTCCAAAAATTAACACAGGTACAAAAGTACATAAGGAATTCAACTTACTTTAAGATTCTTAAGGAGAAAAAAACAACGGAATCAAAATGGTGCAAAAATGATATCAAGATGAGTAGTGATGCAAAAATGAAAAAAAGTTTGAAGGGAAAAGTTGTCAAGTGTTTACTTTCTTCCGACGCGTAGTAATGATTGTTTTTTGATTTAAGTGAATTATTTCTTCGAATAATTACAGTTTGTTTAATATTTGCAAGAAGTATAATTGCATGACTTAGTAATTATTAAACTATATTTTAATAATTACTAAATCATGCAATATTACTTTGTTACAAGCTAATAATGCATTTTTAATAAAATGTTTCACAAGTGAAAAATAAATATTTACTTTTTTTTTTACTCTCACTGCATATAAAACATGGAAGGAATAATCTATCGAAGTATCATCAGTTAAATAATAAATAATTAAAGCATTTGAATTTTAAATAAGAATATTCTAAAAATGAAGCTTGATAAATGAGTAGATATGCTTCAAAAGAGGAAAAAACTGGCATTTGAAATATTGTGTAGTAAATAATATTTTGTGTATTCAGAAGATGAAATCATAAGAAGTTCTAATGAATCAGTAATTAATATTGATTTAGAAATCACGTAGAAGGGTTTGGTTTGATTCTATTAACGCCACTCGAGAAACAGCAAGAGGGCTATTGGCGACGGACCTCGTAATTCTGAACCTCAGTCAAGTGACGAGGACGACACCAGAGCTGGCACCCCTTCTCCTAACTTCCACACCAGGCCAACGGGACACGCAGAAGGGAGTTGTTTAACAAATTGTCAATTCCATGTTATGTGAAGGATAAGAAAATTCTCTCCATCCACCAGACCACAGAAATTATGTTAGAGTTTCATTACTTTATAGAAGGCCGCACCTCCCTAAAGTCGGTAATGCTTGGAACACTTTTATGCACTTTTCGCGATTACTTCGATTCGAAAATATTTGAAAGCACGAAAGCTTAAAAAGAATCAAGATCTGAAAAATTTAAGTCCCTGGTTTATATAATAAATATTTGCTCAACACAACAATGGATCAGTAGTGTAGCGTGAGGGGGCAAGGGCGGCTATGGCCCTAGATGGCACAGATGGGGGGCAGGCAGAGATGACTGATCCTGTCTGCAGCCTCAAGCCATGATCATCAGATCAGATAACTGTATTTTCATCTGGACTTAATTTAGTTTTTTATTAACGTCGCACTAGGAGCAACAAAGGCTATTGGAGACGGACCTCGTAATTTTGAGCCTCGGTCTAGTGACGAGAATGACACCAGAGGTGACACCATCCTCTCTTAACTTCCACCGAGTCCCGACAAATTTAACGTGCATCATCAATTAACGGCGAGTCTTCAGCGGCCAAGGATCGAACCCACGATTGAACGAAAACCGCCGGCAACGAATCCGAAACCATGACCACTGGGCTACCGCGGCCACTTTCATCTGGACTATATATGTACAAATGCAGAATTTCAAGGGAATTGGAAAAGTGGAAATGATTCAAAATTTACTTACTTTAATGTGAAGTTAGATAAAAGCTTCTCTCCCCTATTTTATTCAAAATCAGGAAATAAATTTCACTTTTTGAATTTGGAAACGGGCGCGGCCGACTGCGATCCGCCGTTGCCACGCAACAAATGCAATTAGTGTTTCCTTTTTTTTTTATTTTTGAATTACTGTTCTTGAACAACTCATAGACGTGACAATGTGCAGGTAACATTTAATTTCTTCCAACATTTTTATTATTTAGAACAGTGGTGCAGCGTTGATATTATTTAATACTTGGATAGAGTCTCACGAGTACCTAAATTTATTAGTTATTGTAAAAACAAGTATAAGATTCGTCAAATATACAGGAGTGTCAAGGTAAATGTCCGTTTTGTTTATTTTTAAACCATTCGATGGCTTTGTGTTTTTGCCCACGTAGAATGCTATTAATTCGTTTTAATGTATAACATTTACGAGTAGTTTATTTTTACTTGAGCACAATATCTTCGTGATACATTTTATTTCTATAGGGAAGCAGCAAATTTAGGGTTCCCACCGAGTGGCAGAAATCCACACTACGCCACTTCAATGGGTATCATGTTGAATCACACAAGGCTTTGAAACTCTTCATTTGGTGTGCGATCAGGAATACAAGTTCGGGAAGTGGGTACCAACTCAGGTGTCATCCTCGTCAATTGAACGTGGCTCGCCGTAATATCTAATAGTGCGGCGCTAGAAAGACATCAATGAAAATAAATGATTCACTGAAATTAAAGCTTTTTTTTCTCAATTCAGATAGTGAATATTAAAAATTAAAACAGCTAATTTAACTCTAACGAATGTAACTTACAGTCAAATAGGAAAGGGAAAAAACAGGAATAAGATAGGCACAGGAAAGCAGGAGGAGATCAAGAAAGAACACAAATCGGGGAAAGGTCACCTCTCTCCATTGTGAGTGCCTTGCTCTCGGAAAACAAAGGATTTCCTCCAAACATTCTCCGCGACAGGAAAGAGGGTCTTTGAGCGAGCCTCACGCAAGCAAAGAGTTCCCCATCCCCTCTCCCGCCAATAAAAATGCAAGCAACCACTATATAACACGATCGTCATGTTAAATTCGTGTTTAACGACAGATGAAGGGATTTTAAAAAAAAATCCATCTAGAGGATTCAATTTCAAAAAGCAAAATAAAAACTTTATTACCCAAGTTTATTAATGCACGAGATATGATTTTACTTACACTTGTAATTTTACGATACATTATCAGAATATGTAATTAATAACTGTTTGAGAAAATATGATTACGAGATGTGATAGTGTATAGATACATCCAGCAGGATCGGTAGTAAATGGATAAAATATTTATAATGAATAGTCAACGTTGCGTTGACTATAAGTCCCTAGATCTTTTCACAAACCACGAAATACTTTTTTTTTATAAAAAAAATAAATAAGTCATTAATTTAAAGCTAATGAAATATACTAAATAATTTTCTAAAATGTATACAAATCCATGAAAATTTAATTGTTGAATGCGTGTATGTTTCGAAAAAAAACATTAAATGACGACTTTAAATATGCATTTAATGAGACCGAATAATAAAGAAATAACCAGAGGAAAAAAAAATGTTCGCCCAATACAAAAACTCAAAATACATTTCTATCACAAATAAAAATTACAAGAAAATGGGCCGCTTGGTAAATTAATCCCAAACTAAAAATTTTAACAAAGCTGTGCACGTCTACTAGAATGACCTGACACGATTTCTGGGAACAAAGGACCTATTTCATACCGACGAGACTGTGCTCTTTCGAGCTTTCACCCTATTTATAAGATTTTACAGAAGATCCGCCGCGACACAGTGAAAAACAGAGAAAAATCAAGCATTCGATTTTTTTTTTAACTGTAGAGCTTATTTGGTGTTCTCTCTGAAGTGTGATGTTGTGGCTGTTTATACTAAACATCACACTAAGAACAACACGAGGGCAAAAGGCGACGGATCTCATCATTTGGAACTTCGACGAACAAATGTAGAGGACGACACCCGAGTTGTCGCCTCCCTCTCCAAACTTCCACAACACGCCAACGGGAGGACCTCGAACCCACGAGTCGACGAAAACAATGCTGGCCGTGACTATGACCACTGGCTACTGCGGCCGTTCTCATTGAATATCGATATTCATATGTCAGCTGCTTTACATGGCCCATTCAATAATTTATTTAATTACAAATTGGAAAAAATACGATCCCAGATGTCAAGTTTAATAACATTTCCCTTTACCATTCGCGACAGAAACTTCGTTTAAAGCCTAATTCATCTCCCAATATGTAAACTTTGCAACAGAAAATGAAATTAACTAGAGTATCTTCCCCACCCACGAAAATTCGTATGAAACTGAAATCTCGACTATCTGCCTTCCCAATGAATCAAGCCACTCACAGCCGCGGAGTAAGTGGTTCTATTACGAAACAGAAGCTTCTTGAAGATTGTTTTCCGCCACCGTCGGCAATCTATTTTTGACACCGCACGCGGACTGCCTTTCAAAATTCATTTGGAATGTGTGAAGTTGAAAAGAAAGCAGCTTTGGGAAACTGGTTTCTCAACTCGTTATTCCAATGAAAGACAAAAATCAACGTAATTCAAATGATTTGCGATGTTCAGTTTACACATGTGAGAATAATAAACAAAAATGATTAATCTACGGACAGAAATATTAAAGAAATTTTACAGCCCGAAAGTGCACATTAGCCATTAATTCAGAAGCAATAGATAAAGCAATAAAATTTTTCTCCAATTATAAATGTTCAAGAAAAATATGTCACTAGCTCACATGTCCAAACTCATTCGTCGATGACACATGATTACAGTTACAAGTCTAAGGAATATCATTCACTCAATTTAAAACGTTTTATGAATCACAAAAATTTGTCATCTTATTAAGTTTCTCAACATTTAAATACACAACTCAATTCAAACTCCGACTTTATTTTTATTCAAAAAACATTAATTCATCATTCAAAGGTTGAAATCCCAGTGTATTTGTTCAAATACCTTCAAAGCGTTTTTAGTTTAGTTCTTATTAACGTTGCACTGGAAGCAAAACGAGGGCTATTAGGGACGGACCTCGTAATTTTGAACCACGATCAAGTGACGAGGACGATACCTGAGCAAGCACCCCCACTCCTAATTTCCACACCACGCCAACGGGAGGACTTTGGGCCCCGACAGATTTAACGTGCATCGTCCCCTGCTACACGGCGGGTCTTTGGCAGCCAAGGATCGAACCCGCGACTGAGCGAAAACCGCCGGTCACGAATCCAAAACCATGACCACTAGGCCATGTATTGAAGGCAGAATCCCCTGATTTATTAAACTTTTTTTTTTATTACAATCGCATTCAAAGGTCTATTGGCACGGTGTTGCTAATAGCCCTTTAAGTAATGTCGGTTGAGTGCCTAGCGCGACACTTACGATTGGTAATCCCTTCTTCTTCACCATTTCAACGTGAAGACTTAGAGCCACAACAGATTGAACGTACATCAGCATAAGGAGTGTTGAAACTAGAATAATTCGATATAAAAACCAACGTTTTTAAAAACAACGTTTTTATATGGTGGCAAAGTTTATTAGAGAAAATTATTGAAATATTAGTTAAAACTGTTAGTTATTTTTAACTTTAAAATTTACTTAAAAAGAGACATTTGTGAGAGTATTAAAAAATTCATAATACTCATAAAATCAAAACATGCATTTGAAAGTTTGTAAGTCATTCTATTAAAAAAAGAATGGGAACCAGAATTCAGAAAAAATTATTGTGATAAGACATGGCGCCAAATATTGGAAACTTTCTTTCTTGCGAATGATTACTGACTAAAAGTCAGCAACCCTTACTATCTCGGAGATAGTAAAGGGGAGATAGTATCTCCCTTTTGTGAGTACAAAAGGTTTACGATACCTCATGCGTGGGGAGTGCCCGGTGCTCCCAGAGGGGGAAAGAAATTTTTTCCTCAATCCTAAAAGCGCCGAGAGGAAAGAATATTTTGACTTATTAAAATTATTGAAATATTAGTTAAAACTTGTCGCAAACGTCTAAATATTGCACGAACGATTACGAGCGATATTCCGAACGATTCCCAAAATTTCAAAGCTCTAGCTTGATGGGAAGTTGGTTAAATTAACGATCGAAAATTTGATGACACACACACATACACTCACACACACACACACACACACCAAGTGAAATTCAGAAAAACGTCGTAAAATAGAGGCCGTTGCGCGCCATATGAGAGGCTTTCCAATGGAGTGATGTAACTGCCCTTCTCGAGTAATGACCCAGATAATGTTTTAAAATTTAGTAGCGAATATTATTCTTTGTTTCAATGTTTCGTGGCATCTTCGTAGTAAATTAATCAAGCAAGTCTGCTTTTTGAGTCTCCTGGATTATTTAATTCAACCGATGATTTGAAAAGCCGCCTGTCTGATAGGTGAGCGCAAATTCCATTATTCTAAATTGCAAGTTTTAGTGTTAGTTTACACAATGGGTCTTCACTGGAAGAAAGACCCGATGGAAACAAAGCCAACAACGAGCTCGCCACCTCACTCGGTTACCGCGGTCGAACAACACTTAGCTGAAATCGTAACACTTGAAGCACATATTTTAGGAACTGGTACGACAGCAGTTCGAACAAATTATGCTTTTGATCTCCCCCCCCCCCCCCAAAAAAAAAAAAAATAATAATACAGGTTTGCTTTGCAATAATACTTTGGCGGATGTTTCATGATAGCTAATATCGTTTATATAATGGAATCGATTCTCTCAATGTAACTAGCCAAGACTGCGTCGATACAAAATGGGATTTCTTCGGAGCTACAAACCTTAACTACAATTAATCTCATGAATGTTAGTCACAGAATTTTTGAATCTACTTTTTTCTTCGAGTGATTTGTATTCGAAGCAGTTGAATCAAGAGTGAGTGATTGTGGGTTTATGGCACAAAAGCCAAATCTAGCTGTGCTATGCCTAGCATTTGTTGAAAATTCCACAAGTTTTTCTTTTTAAAACCAAAAATTAAACATAAAAATAAAATACCCAGAGTAAGAAGAAAAAAAATGATAACACAAATGGAATAAGAAATTTAATATGATTTAAAAATACAATTCGTTATAAAAATGCAAACAGGTTTGGTGTAGCGGAATTGGGACTTAAATTCGATTGAAACAACGCTGGCCATGAGCTCACGACCATGACCACACGGCTACAGTGACCGCTCAATGCAGTAAGTGTTTCTCGGAAATACAAAGAGATCTCAAATAAAATTAAATGCTTAATTCATAGCGGGATGTCGAATCAATAATAAACACTCACTAGAGCAAATTAAGTAAGATATCCTATATTTAAAGAAAATTTTCGAAGCTCCAATTTGCACCCAATGAGGAGCCAAATTACCTCACAAAATATCGAAAAAAAATTCTAAGGGAATATTAACATTTGTATATCTATAATGCATAACAAGTAGACATCCGATTCAAACGAATCGAATTTTCAGACCATAGAATCAAATGCGATTGTCTTTATTAACTTAGTTTTATTACTTATGAATTTTATTCGTTATTAAGTCATATAAATGTATTAATTGCCAACATTATATTCAATCTTTTTAACTTAAAAAATAAATCATTCAACTTTGGATATTTTTTGTTTTGTTTTATGCTTCTGAATAGATTCGGAGTGTCTCTCTTTAAATTTACCAAATCATGGTAACCCATTCGCTGCAAAGAGAATGGCTATTTTTCTGAATATAATTTTCAAGAAGGAAATTTATTCAGTTATGAGGGATCACATGACATTTAATTTGAACTAAGACAACTTCTCCATTTCATTTTTGAAATGAAGGAATTTTTATGAAAAAGAAAAGGAGGGAAAGCATCTTCACATGGTTTCACTTTCGAAACATCCTTCACCGTTCAAGGACACTTTCACTCGAGAACAGCGACTTTTTTTTTTTAAAGATAACCATCAACGAGTCCAGGGATTCACAAGATGCACGCACGCAGGAGCGGTATCTTTACAAAAAGAGACCGAATTGGATGTCAGCATTTGGATACATTTTAATTGAAAGCTTTTTTTAAAATTTTGTTAAAATTAACACGACGCGCAAGAAATTCAGTTAATATTCTTACACACGTTCAAAAACAGAGCAAGAAAACTAATTAAAAAACACAGTGCAATACATCTTGATATGCACTACCTGAAAATGGCATTCATATAGTATAGTTGCTTGATTCAATAACCGTAACTTTACAAATCAATTTGTATAAAGAATTTTTGGTCCTTTTTCAATAGGGAAAAAAATTTTCAATTAATAGTTCATCGCAAATGATAAGCCGGCCCCCCCCCCCTCCAACCTATGACTCTATAACACTCTCTGGATCTGTAGGCTCAGTGACTTAAAAAAAACCACAGCACATATTTTTTTCTTCCTTTTATAAACGTATACTTTCAGAAGTGTGATTCAAAATAACATTACACTTTTTTAATAATGATAATCAATCATGACATTTTCTGGAAATTTCTTCTACATTAAATGTATTGCTGCATGCACCAAAAAAGAATTACACACTATAATATTACAATCAGTATTATTTTAATACAGTTTAATTTAAATGATTTCATATAAGCAATTGTATCCCTTTCAAGAATGTATTACATCCGTATAATGCATACAAGGGAGGAGTTTCTTATCATACTTGCACAAGGAGGTTGGTTGGTTTATTAACGTCACAGTAGAAGCAACACAAGGGCTATTGGCGACGAACCTCGTAATTTTGAACCTCGGTCAAATGACGAGGACAACACCTGCCAACTTTGGGCCTCCACAGATTTAACGTGCATCAGCTCAGGCTACACGGCGGTTTCTTTCGTGGCATCAAGGCTCGAATCCCCCACTCGACGTCCGTGACCATGACCACTAGGCTACGGCCGATGGGATGAGCAGACCGGGAGTGTGTGATAATAGCATTTTATACGAATATGCGTTATATTTGAAAATATTCAAAAAAAGATTCTTTTGCGCGTCATCACATGTACCATAAACAAAATTCAAAACATAAACAACTGTCTATAATGTAAAGATTAAATCTGTGGATCTAATTTGGTTGGTTAAATTAATTTCCATCCACAGCTTCACAACGACGACCTCAGACAAACCATTTTTCTTCTAATTTGTAACATTTTTTCACATTATCGTGTGGTGCGCACCAGATGAAACAAAACCATCGTTGTAAATAAGTGTTTCAAAAAATAAGGTAACGGTTAACAGAATGAGGGTTGAAAGAGATACACAGTAGAAGAAAGGGCGGCTTCTTGTTAATGACGAGCGAGTTTCTTTTCTAAAGTCATTCATTTTCCTTTTTCAAAAATTCGTCCCAAACAGTAGCATCAAACAGGATTCAAATCCAATCAAAGCATAGTCTTGGGTGTTTTACTCCAGAATTACGCCCCCCCCCCACACACACACAGCGTATAAAGAGCAACTATTCTTAGTTTATTCGGATGTCCAACGAGAATTTGTGCTCCTTGCTCTAAAGTAGACGTGGAAACACAAACTCTCTTCCTCACCTTCTGACCTCAGCTGATCTTCCCTGATTGGACGATCAATACCTTCCCCTCTCCTCTTCAAATAACTTCTAAGATTCAATTTTTAATTTTTAAGCCTTTGTTAAATATTAGGCCAGGAATTTTTAAATTTAATTCGTTTTAACTTTTGCACCTTCCCAGTAAATTCACATCTAATCCTAAAGCATGTATTCGCTCTGGGTATAGGAAAAAGATTCAGCCGTCGATAAAGAGTACTGTCTTGAGATAAAGGATCAAGAGACTCGAGTGTTCCCTCCAAACATTTACACAGTATAGCTAACTGAACCTGCCTTATCACTTTCAACTGGTCGGGGATCGAGTATTGCCGCAGTTAGAAGCAAGAAGGTCCGTGAGGGCGGGCAACACTTTCAAACAGCCATAAAGAGCACTTAACGAAATTTCTTATCGCTACTTCCGGTAGCAACGCAGCTGTGTCAACTTCGCTTCAATGCCCAACACGGATTCCACACGCCAGAGAGCGTCTCATCGACGAATGAGAGTTCTGCGTAAAGAGCTATCTGAACATGACAAAAATCTACGGGAGGGGAAAAAGAGTGAGTCATTGGAAATTGTCAGCTGAATGTTTGATTATTCAAAAAAAAATAAGGACAATTACAAAAATTGGATCAATTTACAAAATTAGGGAACATATTTGATCGAATGATTCATCGGGTTGAAGCATGACCCGGTTTACTCTTTTTGAAGAATATTAACGACATAATTTCAAGGGGCTCGAAACATCTTAGAGTTGCAGTGCACCTCAAGGGAATCCTTGTTTGATTTATTATTATTTAAAAAATCAAAAAAATCACCACAAAAAATATAACATTGCTCAAAATATTATGATATTTCTCTTTTCAGAGAATTTTCGTTCATGAAATATATAAATTCAATCGAAGCATTTAAAAATAAATATGTTCCAGAACATTTATTAAACCTTGAGGCAAATCGGTTGCTTGGAATCAAGATGCTCTTTAAAGCAGGGATTCCCAACTTTTTTTCAATCGCGACCCTTTTTCGAATTTTTAAAAATATACTCGCGACACCCCTCTCCCTTTCCAATCCACCAGATCACTCTGTATAAAAAGTTTGAATTTTTTAATTTGCCCATTTTTAATCCCATTTTCTTAACGATTAAAAATACTGAAATTGAAAAGTTAAAATTTAAAACATTATTTTTTTTTACAATTTTGTCTAAATTGTTAATTTGGTATAGATATTAGTGTGTATTGTAATACATTGATATAATTACACAATACTTAGCTAAGGAGAGGAAGAAGAGAAAAAGATAAGATTAGTTTTATTAGCGTTGTACTTAAGGCATCACGAGGGCGATTGGCGATAGAACTCGTATTGGTCAAGAAACGAGAACGATACCTGAGCTGGCACCTTTCCCCTCCTAATTTCCATACCACACCAACAGGAAGACTTCAGAGAAGATAGAAGAATCAACAAAATTTGCTTAAAATTTTTTATCTCCTTTTCCGAAAATTTTAGTTGTAATTTGATTTATTTTTTCCCCAGTTTACAAAATAAAAAAAGCAACATTACCATAAAGGAAAAGGGGGGGGGGGAAAAGAAAAACAAAAAAAAAAAAAAAAAAAAAAAAAAACTAGGTTAGTAAAATTTCGCCATCACAACATCTTGTATCTAGTAAACATAAAATCAAAATACAATATAATGGCAGCCAAAAAAAAAAAAAAATGATTTTTTTTTTTGTGTGAAGGAACGTTCAAAACTAAATGAGTAAATATTGGTAGCGAAAGCTACCCTAGCTTTCCTTACTGCAAAACGCCATCATAGTTACATATCATGGGATTATTTATCAAAATTATATAAATACAAAATTATATATTGCCAGATTATGAAATTGAGTCAAACATTTTTTCTCGTCGTACCAAAACAGAGGCTATTGTCAATAACGCTCTTGCACCTAATTCTTTTGAGATGTCTTTGGAAGCGTTAAAAAGTGCCCTTTTTATCGATGTGTGTACCTATGCGTCTAATCTTGCGCAGTAAAACGCTTTTCTATTTAAATTCAGTATTCAATAAGAATCTAAGCATGCACTGTAAACTTATAGAAATGATATTATTTGTAAATATAAAAGCTGAAACTATATCTCGAATACTAATAACAAACACAAGAAGGAAAAAATCTGAAAGAAAGGGATTATAGCCTTTGTTACTTTACATCCCATAAAAACCAATCAATCTGAAAGAAAAATGTAACACCAACATTGGCAGTATAAATGACAAAGGAAAAATAACGTATTCCAACATTTAAACACATTGGGGTGTTATAAGCATCATTAGTATTGATTGGCCACGCATATTATTGAATAACTGCGTGAAAAATAATTTAAATGGACTGGCCATAGACACTCGATTTAAACTGTAAAAACTAAAGCATTGAAATAGTTCTGTAACTGTTGAAACAGAATATAAAAAGAGGCTATTTCACTCAAAACTAGATGATTATTTGTATTTTCTACCATTAAAAGAATGCTGAAAATATATCCAGATCATAGATAATATTTTTTATAAAAGAAACATCCCCCATGCTAATTATGAATTTTTTTGAAAGTGATTTGAATGTTTACATATTGTGATGTATATTTTTCACAGCAAAATAAAAAGCAAGGGAAAAGAAAATAACTATCTCTCGAAAATAACAATTCTCTATTCAGAAAAAACCAGTTTAACTTAAAGAAAGGAGCAAAAAAAAAAGCCACTGAAAACGAAGCAAATTATTAAAAATAATCATAAGAAATCATGAAGCTCAATTTTGAAAAATCAGCGCAACATTCATGAACAGAGAATTTTATACCCCAATAAATGGACAATTTCTTTTAAAGAATTGGAAATTTTTGATTGGATGTTAGTGTGCGTGGAAAAGATACCTTTTTTGTGACGGGGTGGGGGTGAATAATGCCCTCCATATTCAAGCAAGGTGGATTGTAACTTAATAACACTTTTTATTATTTGATCACACTAAATTTAAATAATTTCTTTCACAAATGAAACACAAGGTTAAATTTATCAACTGATTCAAAATGGATTAAATATTTTTCTGAAAGAAATGAGACCCAGTCCTCAGAATCTTTTAAAAATTGTTCATTGTTCTTATCAATTCTGGCTCTTATGCTTTCCGGCTGGCAGTGTTCGACGACACGTAGATTCGAGCCTTGATGCCACAAAAAACCCGTCGTATAGCCAGGCCTGATGCACGTTAAATCTATCAAGGTCTAAAGTCCTCTCGTTGATGTGGTGTGGAAGTTAGGAGGGAGAGGTGATAGCTCAGGTGTCGTCCTTGTCACTTGATCGAGGTTCAAAAGTGGGAGGTCTTCGTGTTGCTTTTAGTGCGACGTTAATAAAACCAACCAACCAACCCGGACACATAGGAGTTTTCTCGCAAAGACTGCTCGAACGAGAATGCACCAAAAAAAATGTTCGCTTATCCAATCTGAACCTTTAACTCCGAGATTTCTTGTCGGAGGTGGTGCTCGTTAAGATCCCGCTCCAAAGGGAGAGGATAGTAGAGAAAAAATACCCCCACGCGGTCATCTAATATGGTGCTCCAATAACTGAAAAAAGGCGCGAAATCGCACAAGGGTATGCTTGAGTGAACTGTATCCATCACATTATAAATTCCATACTGAAATAAATGACATTTCCCTTTTAATTAATCATTGCTTTAGTTATATTACTAGCATTTAACACCTACCTTTAAATTTTAATTTTGGTTTTTAAAATTGATAATCAGCAACTCCTCCCAAAAAGTAAAGACAACACCATTGGGGTCGCGACCCACCGTTTGAGAGCCAATGCTCTAGAACATAGATAAAACAACCCCTTTTCAGGGAAAAAGAAACACACCCAATTTTTTTTTTTGAAAAAAATTCCCCCCCCATTTTTTTTTTATTTTTTTTTTTTTTTTTTTTTTTTTTCCGTTTCCAAATGCATTTTATTCCAGGCAATTGAAAGCAATAATCTAACTTTGAGAAGAAAAGTAGAGAACTCCATAGGATTAACAATATGCTCAAAAATTTGTGGAGGTGTGACGGCAGGAACTTTAATCTTATCATGACCTGTACAAACTTGTAAATATAAGCTTTATTGATCGTGTCGGAACATACGCACGCACACAAACCGTGGAGCTCCGTGTGATACACTGCGTATACTGCAATTCGTTCATGTCCTTGTCAAAAAGATACTGGGAGCAAAGCTAACATGGATCAATACCTATTTTTAATATGGACTGATTTTGCTCAAAAGATGTAGAAATATTCGTTGAAACGTGCTTTCAATGATTTTTTGTATTATTTAAGCTATTCAGAGTGCTCTTGTAAGAATTGTCCAAAGAGGAGTCCTCGAAGTTCCTTAAGTTTGCCTTGTCCAAAAACGCTCCCTTGGATCTTTTTAACGTCGACCGGTGGGAACTACAGCTATACATAGCTGATGATGACGGAAAACGGTAAATCAATGGAATGTATCTAGAAGATGGGAATCTTAAGGCAACAAAGGTTCCATTCTCGAAAAAACTTCGGTCACCTTAGACTATTTATTACAAATCTGAAATTCATAGACAATATTCACACATTCCACAAAAATTAAAATTTACCAGTTGAACTTATACTCTTTCTCAGACATTAATTCCATATTAACGTTATCAGTATAGCAAATATGATAGAGACAAAACAATGTTCAAAGGAAAGAAAAATCTTTTAAAAAAGATGCAAAAATCGGTGTCGCATAATAACGACCCTGTTTCTAGGGTCGTAAAAAGCAAGTTTTATTTGCAACCACCCTCGTAGGAGGGGATGAGTCAGAAGCTGTGTGTATTGACACAGCTGACACCCAAATCAGCTAATGGTGTCCTAATGGAATGGAGGTAGGAAAACACCCAGCTTTTGTGCTACAAATATGCGAAGGAAAACTTCGTGAAAGTCGTCAAATTTTTCAAACGTTGTGTCATTCGTTGGAGACAAAAACATAAACCAGTTTGGGTTCTTTTGTAACAATCTTTTACGACGCCCTTCGACGAGCCAAAATCAATGATCTTCGGTTCGAGACTCTTGATTAGTGATGTACTTTTTAAGACACAATTCTTGTTTTACCCATGCTATTGCTCACTTTTGTTCGATTAAAAGAATGTTTAAGCTATCTAAACGACATATGATAGGGGAATAAACGATTTTTTTTGTGTGCATAACACTTTATATAATATATACCATTTTATGATAAAATTTGATACAATTATAAACGAAGAGCAAAAACTTGCTTCGATTGAACTTTTTTTTTTTTTCTGTTTGTGAAACATTAAACCTTCATGAGCTTTTCAGCGGATTGCATATTTTACTCCATATTGTAAATAAAAATAATAATAATACCAGAGGAAAAAAATGTGCAAATATTTTTTTTAAAAAAAAAGAAAACTATGAGTATAAAAAAAGAATATGATTGAATGCAACATTCATAAGAGGATGCTAATAAACAAATGCAGCCTCGAAATATTAAGTTTCTTTTCTTTATTTAATTTGCATAACTTGCGCTTCCATCTCACACAAAACATAAATAATAGTAATCACAAGGAACCGTTGTTGCTTGTGTTTCGATGAACATTTCCGCGAATTTTCAGTTACCCGTCGTTACTGCCATATTTCATCACAATCCACGCCTTCATCAGTTTTCGCTCGGCGCGTGACGTGAGAAAATATCTCTATCAATTTCTCTCGCAGCAGGAAACAGTGGTGTTTTTTATTGATTCCTTCATAATTTAGTTCGCTCATTCAATTTTTTCGGGGGGGGGGGGAAACAATGATATGCGCGATCGGAGCATATCCGATCGGCACATTACAAAACTATCACGTACAATACAATTCAGGAAACACAGCTGGGGAAAAAAAACATTAGTAATTCGTCCATTTTTACGATATGAAACTGAATGTTTCTTTAAATAAATTTTTAAAATGTTTCTTAAAACAGTCATTTTCCCCAATTAAAAGCACTTTGCAAAAATAAATTTTATAGTGCCTTAAACATGAAAAATTAAGAGAAGGCAAAAAGAAAATATTCGAATAAAATCAACGAACAAATGAAAAATATTTTGATAATGGAATCTCAGAGGAAAACTCTCAACTCTGAATTCAGCTTTATTTATTGAAACAAACTTTATTATGGAAGGCTAAAGAGTGATTCTGTTGTGAGGATTCATAAAACGGCTCCTTACAGCAGAATTTAAAAATTACCTTTTTACTAATGTTTAAAAAAGAGCTACATATAACAGTGAAATTCAAAAGATTTTTCAAACGACCCAACCGAGTCGATAAGATGTTGGAACCGATAATCTATGAATTCGACGAGGATATGTCTGAAATCGAACAAGGCCTTCTAATCTTCAGCAATGATAAGCCTCTCCAATGCAACAGGAGGCACAAAATAGAAAATGTGAAGACCGCGAAACACTCAGAAGCAATTTGGAAAGAAAATTATTTTCCCACCTTGAAGCTGAAGCAACAGATCTTGCTGTTGCGAATAACAATTTAAAAATAGTCATTTTTATAAATAAACTTTCGTATCAGTGGCAAGTAATTAAATGATGAGTACTGAAATAATAATAGAATATAAGGCTGATTAAAAAAAAACACAAATGTGAGTGGCATCGTATATTTAACAGACAATGTAGTTCTCTTAATTTATATTGTGAAATGTATCTTAAGAAATCCTACAAACCCACAAAACAATTCGTGTGAAAAGTGACAACCGCAAATCTTTGTTCGACTATATCCTTGACTGCGTCCCCGCCCACGCAACACATTGTCGTAGAAAGAAGCAGACATTGAACATAAAAGACAAACAGTGAACAGGTTTCTTGCACTAAGTCCTTTCGGTGACGCTTCCAAAGAAGCCTATTGTCCGCGAAGATCGTTCCTTGAAAAGTATCAGCGTGTTTCGCATCTATTCATTCATGGGAAAACTCGCTGGTGAATTGAGGTTGTGTTAATGATGAAACATAATTTGTTAAACCGTCTCTCCAAGCAGTGAATGTCGCTGGGTTAATTGCAGGAAGTAGCTTCCCTCGTTAATTACCTTATATTAATGAGTTAAAATATTTTGTTTTCTATTTTAGAAAGGAAACGAAATTCAAAACACATTTACAAATAAGCTGACAAATTATTATTTTTTTGAAGAATAAAATTAGCACAAACAATATTTAATTTCTACCCATTCGATATTAAAAGTGTCGGAAAGTAAAAAAATTATAATAATGCTAAAAACAAAATTTTATCAAAAAAATTCAGAAGTATATTGAAAAATTATAAAAAAATAAAAACATGTAGACATCGAGAAAAACAAGACAAACTGAGTAACCGTTCAAATGTATTCTCCATACATAGAATCATATAAAAAAAAAATCTTCATCTCATAAGACACTAACTTCAGACTACAAAACTAATATTCAGACAGACACAGACACACATTATATATATATATATATTACTAAAATATTCTGCATCACAAAAGTAGCTCGCTTTAAGTGTTTCAGTTCAATAAGATTATGCAAATAAAAAAAAATTTCTTTTAAAATGTAAAGCACTTTATAGCTTTTTCGACAAAACTAAAAAAATTGGTAACGAAATGTTTTATAAGATTGGTCTTAATTTATAAGTTCACAGAAATCCAAAATATACTTCAGGTAAAATAAATTCCAACACCTCCGTTTTTGTCACGTGATCTTAAAAGTAAAAGACCTTTTAAATGCATTTAAGGAATAAATTGGAATTTATTTTTAAAAAAAATATCTGCAGCTTCCTCTGTTAAGCAAATATTTGTGTGTATGACAAACATATTCCATATAATATAATAGATTTTCGGCCGAAATTCAGAATTTTTTCTTTCACAGTTAACATCTCAATTACCCCACAGTGTCAAAGGCAGGCACATTTTGTTTCAGTCAGAATGCTCGAGTCACGTTTTCGAAAGAAAAAAAAAGGGGGGCGGGATGGATTAGAACAAGAGCTGAAGCTTCCGGAAAATGGGCATCGCGCCCAACTCCAGAACAATGAGGGTGGCGCTATCTTTTCAGGTCTCACAAGGGGATTGGACCTATTTTCAAGCGGAATTCCGATCACACCAGGAAATGGGTTGCTGAATAAGAGAACCTGAAGCTATGAACACATTTTGTTAATTCAGAAACTGTAAGTACTAGGAAAGTTTTTCTTGTTGTTTGGTTCGCTTGAGGTATATACTACGGGTCTCATCCTTTTGACATTTGATTCCGAATTCGAATCGACGTTTCACTCCAGCAGCAGAAATACACCAGCGCATAATCTAAGAATGAATATTGTCATTCACGCACCGTACGAGTATTTGGGTTGGATTAAATTCAGTTGGACCGTCTACGGCGAAATGGAACATCGAAACAGGGAGACCGATGCTCGACGGTCTACTTGTATCTTTTCCATCTGATCATTTTACATCATATGACGAGGACGATTCGTGAATCACCCTTTCCTGTTTTCTTCGAATGTCATTTCGGACATTGAGAATTGTTTACTTTAACAATGGGCAGCAGTTCTATTGTTACATTCAACGCTTAACAGAATATATTTTTCGATCATTAACACGATTTTCTTTCTTACAAGACAATTACATCAGGCGACTCCACGGGAAGAGAAAAAAATATTTCAAAAATATATAAAATAAAAGGTACAATTTCGTGTAGCAATAATCCCAAATCAGTAACTGTTCAAATCAGGAATGTTTCAATGCATTTTAAAGTGATTTGCTTTTGACAGTGCAGTTTTGACAATGCATATTGTCCTTCGCGATAAAAAAGTATACAGCTTTATTATTTATTTCCGTAGCCTCATCTTCGGTTAATTAACTGCTTATTTAGATGGCGTCTTAAAAGAAACACAAGGACCTCCGAAGAAAGCCTTCGTAATTCTGAAGCACGGTTAAGTGATGAGGACGACACTTGAGTTGGCACTCTTGTCTTCAAACTGCCACAACATGCTAATGGAAAGGATTTGAGCCCTTACAGATTTAAAGTGCATTTTCCCCATTAAACGACAGGTTTTTAATGGAATCGGGATTCGAACCTGTGGCTTGACTGAAACCTCGCCGGTCATGAGTTAACCACTAGAATATCGCGGTAGAAAATCTTGTCATCGGTTAATTGATTGGTTGTTTATTAACGTCACGCGAAGAAGCAACTCAAGGGCTATTGGTAACGAACCTTGAACCTCGTCCTAGTGACAAGGACGACACCTGAACTGGCTATTGGTAACGAACCTTGAACCTCGTCCTAGTGACAAGGACGACACCTGAACTGGCACTTCCTTCTCGAGACTTCTACACTTCGCCAACGGGAGGATTTGGATCCTCGACAGATTTAATGTGCATCAATCCTGCTACACGGCGTATCTTTAGTGCCATTAGGATTCGAACTCACAAATCGACGAAACAACGCAGAGTCCGCGGCCAGGACTACAAGCCACTAACTTCGTAGCCGGACAAGGGGGGGGGGCGAGAATAAGATTACATTCTTTTTGAATATATATCACCCTGTTTTGATCTCAAAAAACAAACAAGAAATTTACGATTTAAATAATCCTTCGCCATATTTGAATAACACTTCCAGTCAGTAAAATTTCTTTTTCTTTATTGTGTTTCTCACATAAAAATTTATTTTTCATCTTCATTTTCCAAAATATATTCGACAATATTAATTTTAGCGTTTTATTTAGCTTGTATCTTAAATTCAGTGAAGAAAAAAGCACATTTCAAAATAACATTATTTCTATAAAGTTCGTAAATATACTCGAAAATATGGACATTCATATATTCAGGACAATAAAATAGGTATTTTCAAGTAAAGCAATGATCCTTAAGGTAATATACACAAGAACCTGCCTTTTATAAAATTCGGAGTTTAAAAAGGTATTTTAAAAGTCAGATCACAATTCTGAGATTACAGAAGTAATTAAAAAACTACTCACACTTAATTAACAAAAATTATTATGAATTTCTTTCTTTTTTTTTTTTTTTTCAATTAACGAATTCAATTTTTAAGTAAAAAATGGTTATACTTCCAATGTTCTTTCTCTAATGTAAAACTAATTTACGAATTAATTCATTCTCAGTGAACGATTTTCAATTTAAAAATTAGGCCTCAAGTTAAAGAATTCGACCCAAACTCGACAAGCATTTTCTATTTTTCAAATTGAAAAATGTCTTGATATTAGTCTAAGTTCAACACCCCTTAACCACATTGTGTCCTGAACATTTGACCAATAGGCATTTTTTTCACTTTTGTGTTAAATAGCATCAAAAGAGTTGAAATTTAGTACACATTGATCACAGGGGGAAAAAATGAACAGAAATGTACTAAAATGAGAAAGAATCTGAAAAAGTGTTTCGAGTTCGGGTCCAATTCTTTAAACGGCCTTCCTCGGCGCGCGAAGTAAACAAGGTGAAGAATACTTACCTTGAGCCTGCAGATGACTTCCCGGTACAGTCTGTCCGACCCCATGACCTCAGCCCCGAGGACATGGGTCACTGGGGTCTACTCGCGGAAGTCCACTCCACTCAAAGAGAATAATCCGAAGTTCTCTAAACACAAACACGCAAAAATGAAGAAAATATGTTCACTTTGTAATGAAATATGCTTTTTCACCACTCGCAGAGATTTTTTTAAAAAAATATCTATGCAATAGTCGTTTGTTGTTTCTAAATCAGAACTTCATCATTTCCTAAATCATGTGTAGTCTTGATGAAATGAATCAAGGCTTCAAATAAAACTGCACTCTTTAAATTTGAAACACAAAATCTTTTGAGAAGGCAGCTGCATTGACTCTGGCTCACTCCGCGTGAATATGAAAATTCTTGAAACGCGCTTCACATACTTTCCCAGCTAAAAATGCGAGAATGCACTAAAGCAAGAAGGCGCCTCGTTCAGCTGTTGACATTCCTCGGCTCAACAGCTGATGTCGCGGGTTCAGAGTCCTTCGACGGTTTGTTTACACTAAACGAGAAAGTGCTGTGCACGCTCAGATAAAGTTCGGGGGAAATCTTTTGTTTGTTGCAAAAATGATAATTCCATTCACTGGAGTGAGAAATTTTACCCGAAGAGCATTCCGATGAAATTTTCCACTCGAATGATTTTTTTTATTTATTCCGTCTGATCCCCTTCATTTTCGATTTCGATCAGAATAATAATCCGTTCAGCTGAAAAAATCACGAGTACAGAATTTTAAACAAAATATCATTCGTTCCCCGTGGGACGATAAAAACAACTCGACACTCTAATGATGCGCACAAACGTAAACAATATCCCCAAATCTTCTTGCAAAAGAGTTTTGTCTCGTTCTTTGGAAAAAAATAAGTTTCCTGTTCTCAAAATAGATTGAATAAGTAATTTAAATATTTTTTTTAAAAAACTCAACACAAATCAAATGACCGTTTCTTCACCAATATTTTTGTAAAAGTGAAATAATTCATAATATGCATCTGCAGTTGTCCAGTACTCTACAGTTCCATGAATGGGTAGCAGACAATTCGCGGAACTATTTTTTCTTGAAATGAAATTCAGCCCTCTGTGTGTTCACTAGCACATCAAAATGTTTAAAATTCGGTAAACTAAATCTCAAGCGGAAAAATAAAATCAAATTGATACCGCAATCACTCTTTAGAATAATTTAAAACCAAGCTTTTCTAATCGTTTTGAATCCGCGTTTCGTTTTCACAAGAGACACTATGGAAACACACAAACGATCCTTTGAAGAACACACCCGGAGGGATTGGAAGGAGCAAATGAGAAATAAAAAAAATCTCCAGACAGAGGCGGCGGCGTCAAAATAAGTGTACAAGCGACAAGATAACACATGCGGCATTCAGTGTCATGCCTCAAAAATATTTTTTGCAGGCAAATTTAAATCACAAAGAGTAATGATTTACGAAGAACTACTTTTCTTTTTCGCAACAGTAATTAGTTGGCTAAAGGGTTATCGCTTATTTGGGAGAAGCAGCAGGAAAACACGAAATGTTCCAGATATCCGTAAAATTGGAAGGCACAATCATCCAGTCTTTCCACTAAGATTTTAATCCTTATTGAACCACAGCTGATTTTACTTCACGTGAGAGCCAGTTTTTTTTTACCTCCATTAGCTAAATATCAGATAACAATCATATTATAGACGACACCACATCTCGAAAAGATTTTACTGATAAAAAAAGTATTTTTTCGCGTAATTCAAATACTCGAAAAATTGCTTGCATTCTCATTTTTTTCGGTTATTGCAAGAAAGGATACCACCATTTGAAGGAAACAGATGATTTCGTTTCTTATCCATGGCAATCTGAGAAGGAAGGCTCGTATCTATCCTCCAAAGGCTAACGAAACGGTAGAATAATCCAGATGTCAACGGAAACCAACCGCACTTCCCCAACGGTCGCTGCTGCAACCTCTCTCCATTGTTCACGGAACTCGAATGAGGCTCCTCGGCGAGGAGTGTTCGCGGGTGGGCGCGTTGCCATGGGAACCGTCCTCCGTGACCGCCAACAGGTCGGCGGAAACCACGTGGCTGGAAACGCTCGCTTTGTTGCACTCAGCTACAAAGGAATGATATTGTTACTCGGATTTCTACACGGAAATGGGAGTTCGGTTTAGTTCATGTTGCATAAGAATTGGTGGTTCAAGTATAGGGTCAGCTGAAAAGAAAGCAAACCGAAACTACAATTTGCAAACTGCCACAGCACGACACGTTGGAGCTTCGGAAACACTCGTTGACAATTCCGCAGCCCATCGAGTTATCGAGTGGTCAAAGTCAATTGCTTGCGGTCTGTAGTGTTTCGGACACGTCGCGCGTAGCTTCCGTTTAAGACCCGTCGTTTAGAGAGGTTGAGGGAGTGTCGGGACTCACGCTTGTCCAATTTATAGAAAATGAGAGGCTAACACGTGTCGTTCTCCTCACTCGACCGTGATTCAAAATGTCGTGGTCCTTCTCCCCGAGTTCTTTCTAGTTGTTAAATAACAATCGATGAATTCTTGAATACAGGGTTCTTTCAAAAGAGGGGAAAGAAGAGCAGAGCCCCCCCCCCCTGGGAAAAGAAGAAATCCACGATGATCGTGCCGGAGCAGTAAAGTGAAAATGTCTACTGAAACAATTAGTTACCGTTTGGTCTGTTACGCTTCCGCTCGATTCAAGAATTTATTTAATACAATTGAAAAGCCTAATTGATATATGATGACGCTGCAATTGCGCATCCCTTTCTTCCCAGAAGCATTTCAGTCTGCGGTGCTTCTTGTTTGCTACTCATATCACTTATTAGCTCTCGACCGATTCTTTTTGGACGACCCACAACATCTGACGACAATGTTCTTTCCGACAGTGCGTATCATTTAAATTTGCGCATGCTATATCACCATGCATCATCAGGGTACAGAAAATTACTCAAAAGGAGCTTTCCGAAAACGGCATGAATACGTTTTTCTCAAAAGTACAATGATGGATGGATGGTATGAATAAAAGAAATTTTCACATTCTTCAACGTGTCAAAAAAAAAAAAAAAAAAAAAAACTTTCCTAGCATGCCAAAAAATTTAATCAAGGAGAGAAACTTGTCCTTTTTTTTAAAAAAAATTTAAAATTTTCGGACCTAAAAATTGTTTAATAACGTCACACTTAGAAGCAATACGAGGAATATTGAAAACTGAACTCATCATTCTGACAGATAACCAAGTGATGAGAACAACAACTTTAAGCTGAAACCCTACTCTTCCTAACATTCTCACATCATACCAAAGTGAGGAATTTTGAGTCTCGCCAGATTTAACTACATAATCCTCTCCACACGACAGTGTTTAATCGAAACAGGATTCAAACCCTTGACTCTACTGAAATAACGTCGGTCACGAGCTCGCGACTGTGACCACTCGGTTATAGTTGCCATAAATCCAGCTATACATAAAATTAATAATTTTACACCCAGTCTTTAAATTATTAAGACAAAAGTAATAATGCAACTTTGATAGAAATATAAAAAATGTTACTGACAAAAATATTTACACATATTATTCAAAATCAATTTTTTGTTTGCTGAAAATAAACCGAGCATAAATAATAAGAATATAGTTGTAATACGGAAGTTGTTCATGTTTCATCTTAGGCCATTTGCATCATTAACTCGGTTTTCCGGGTTATTACACCAAATTTTCTTCATTGTTACGTGATATTATGTATATATACATTCAGATAAATGTTATCAAATTCAACAATAATAAAACAAAAACTATGCAAAGGGTTTTTTTTTATATAATTTTCATTTTTTTTTTCTTCCTGTAAACCAAATTAGCATTCCTCCTATCGGGTTAATAAAAGAATTCATTTAACACACAGTGATATATAATTTTGCTTATTTAAAATTTTCCAATGAGATTACAATGGTCGATATTTTTAAAAAAATTCCAAACGAATAATTAATGAGAATTAAAATATTCTATTATTGAAATATAATAATTTAGAGCTAATTATTTGAAATAATTATTTAGAACTCGTTAAATAATTTTTTTGGAAATATTTTACCAGTTTTATAGCTGCAGCTCTTTTAAATTACATACTTTAAATAAGGAACTTTCCGATAAAAAATGGCTCACAAATTTTTCTCAAGCATAGACATATATTTAACACAATTTAGCTCTTAGTTCGCAATAGATAAATCATTAAATCCATGTCAACGCATTCACTTAAAAGTTTCGAGGATTGAACAATTTGAAGATCAGAAACTGCGATGGCAAATGAATTGCTCGATTTCCGTAGAAAATAAATTATGATTGTGACCATATACCACGAATATTCAGATTTACGTGGTAATGATCGCGTGTATTGCGATAAATAAGCTGTCTTTGAACAAATCCCATTTTTATTGGAAGAGTTCAGTAAAATGTTTGTGTATAAAAAATATTCCGGATCGAAGGCACAGGAAACATTTCAAATATCTCAATACTAACATTGATCTCTTTGAACTCTTCTTTTTAAAAGTTCCCAGTTTTTAGCGTGAAGAACAACACAGAGGCTTCCATTAACGACAGTGCGATAACAAGCCGCCATTTCGCTATTTTTATTTTTAAAAAAATAACCGAAAGAGCTCTTTGGGGTCGGGGAAGGCGCGATAAACCATAAGCGCAGCGGCCTAAGAGAAGGGGATTCTTTTTTTAAAAATAGAATGTCCAATAAAGAAACGCTCTTAACACCGAGATCGAACAAATGGCTGAGTTTGGAACTTTTTTTAAAAAAATATTTAATTCTCTTTTCTTTCTGCAGTACAGAAAAAAATAACTTATATTAGTTTTGCCCCGAGGTTGTTTCAAGTGCTTTGTTTCAGATCAATCCAAACTCTCTATCCACTCTCATCTTAGAGCTACCCACAGACTAATAATCATAGAAGCACCTATTGAATGCAAGCATCTATTTCTTCCTTTAAAATCAAATATAAGTCATTGTATTGCAATTTCTAAAAATATTACATCAAAAGAAAAATAAATTATCGAATAATTTTCTTAAAGTTATTCTAAACAACTCTTCTGAAATTCAAATTATTTAAAAATCGATTCCATTTTTAAGCCAACCATTCGAATAAAAGATTGGTTTGGTTTTATTAACGTCGCACTAGAAGCAACATGAGGGCTATTGATGATGGACTTCAAAATTTTGAACCTCGATCAAGTGACGAGGACGACACATGAGCTGCCACTTCCCTCTCCTAATTTACACACCATGCCAACGGGAGGGCTTTGGGCCTCAACGAAATTTGACGTGCACCAGCCCTGGCTACATGGCATGCCTTTAGTGGCATGAAGGTTCGAATTTCTGACTCGACGAAAACCGCCAGCCGCGAGTCCGCGACTATGACCACTAGGCCACTTCGAATAAAATAACATGTCGAAGTAATTGAGACCAGAGCAGGTCATGGAATATCGAAAATCCGAGTTTACTGGAGTAAGGGAAAAAATAAAATAAAAACATACTTTCGGAAAATCCTCTTTATATTGAACAAATCGAGTGTAAATGATATTTACATGAGATCGCAGAACGCTTTTTAAGTTTTTAAAAAAAATTTCTTCGCATGCGCGTGTGCAAACCGATCCCCGGGTTATCCGGAAATGTGTGAGTTTCCGGCTTTCCATGGTTCTACCGTATATAATTTTTAAAAATTCTACTTAATATGCTCTTTTAAATTTTTTCCACATTTTCAAACCCAAATTTGAATTTCCTGTTAAGCAACACAAACTGCGACCATCGTAATTACATTGACTTTAGAAGAAAACAAAACCGTCTCAGCATAATCTCAACTAGCAGCATTCAATAAAAATTTGCTTTGTGAGAGATAGAATAAAATATATATAAAAATACGCTCAAATAAGTATCTGAGTAATTAAATAAGGTGAAGTCCATCTTTCATTTATAACAAATGACATCAAAATTGCTCCGAATGAAATTAAAAAAAAAAAAAAAAAGTTACGCAAAAGGAAAAGACGAATTTCAAAACTCTTTTAAACAATGTCACTGTGGTGTATTTGAAAGAATTAGGAAACGGTTATTTTTTTTCTTATATCAAGTGTAAAGAATTTCAAATTGAATGGAACAGGCGGACAGGTCAAAGAAATTAATACCCAATTATGGACTAAGAATTTTACAAGAAAAGAATTAATCTAACAATATTTTTTGTTTTAATATGAAAATAGACTCATTCGGATCGGATCGACATCCAAAAACACAGATCGGTAAACTTGCAAAATCAAATTTACAAAATTTCTCTTACAGCAATCGTGATTTAAAGTAGATGAAGGGATTTAAAATGTTAGATAATTAAATAGTATCTTATTAGTAATGCTCATGGCCGCGGTGGCCTAGTGGTTATGGAACTAGTGGCAAGCGGTTTTCATGGGTTCGAGCCCTGATGCCCCAAAAGACCCTAGTTGTAGTGGAACTGATACACATCAAACCTGTCCAGAGTCAAAATTCCTCCCGAAGGCGTGGTGTAGAAGTTTGGAGAAGGAGGTGCAGCTCAGGTGTCATCCTCATCACATGACTTTGGCTCAAAATTACAAGATCCATTGCCCTCATGTTGTTTCTCAGTATGCCGTCAGTAAATAATCATATCAATAGCACTTAAGAAATTCGAACAGAATTTATCAATATGTAGAATAAAAGAGGAATAGAATCCGAGGTATTTAAGTCTACTAGACGGTGCCTTAAGAAACGGATCCTCATAACATGAGTTCATTTATACCGATTTTGTTTCTTCGAAGTAAGTTTCAAAACTGTACTTGCATTGAAAATACGTTGTCTATAAAATAGGAGTGTTTCTCCTCCCCCCGATCTTCTACAGATATCCGAAATAAAAAAAAAATTCCAATCCTCAAAATTAAAATCATTGTTGTATTTATTTAGAAACTCTTTATTTCATTTTTCACAAAATAGCTCGAAAACATTTTTATAAGGGGGGTGGTATTTTTTTTCAACCGATCGAGCTGCTAAACAACCAGACAAGTGGGTATGCGCGGTGGGCGATTGTCCATCTCTCTAACTATAACCTGAGCTACAACTATTTCAAGCTGAGTCTAGCAGCTTGTTTAGTACCTTACCTTCCATTCAACGAATAATACAACAGAATTCATGTCTAATCTATCAGTTCCCCAGGCATCACTTCAACTCAACTAGCTTCAACAGACTTTTCTCAGATCTTAAAAACTACCAAGCATGAAAAATTTCCCCATCCACAACCATTCCTCAACACAGATGCAAGATACGGGTTTGAAGGTAACAAGCGGCCTAAGCACTCGCAGAAATCAACTTCAACTATTTCAAGCTGAATTGTAGGCACGTAAGCATAGATGCAAAATTGATGCTTCCGTCAAGTGCGAATTACGTAGTATTATTCGCTTTCTTTATGTAGAAAGGAAATAATGCAGCCGAAATTCACCAAAAAATGAGTCAAGTAAGGGTAAACAATTTATGAGTGATGATGTTGTGGATGAATAGTGTAGTTGACTTAAAGACGAGCGAACCGATGTTCACGATGAAGGGGATCAAGGATGCAAAATTATTCAAACAAACCCTTCAACAGTAAGAAAATTATGACTACGGGTTTTTAAAACCAAAAAGGTGTCTTGCTTCTTGAGTTTATTTAACCGAGAACTACGATCAATGCAGTTGTTTATACTTAAAAGACGACTGCGAAGAACCATTCAAAACCAAAGAAGAGGAATACTGACGTCTGGAGTTGTCCTCATTCATGACTAAGCCCGCTCTCACAATGTTGCTTTAATACAAAAGCTTCTGGAACAGTTTAAATGGGATGTATTTGATTTTCTGGTTTATAGCCTTGATTGATTTAGCACCGAATGATTTACATCTGTTCCTAGAATTGAAAAACAGGCTAGGAGACTAAACTTTCAGACCACTGAAGGGCTGCGAAACAAAGTGCAGATCCTTGTCATAGGATTAGCGGCAACGTTCTTTGAAGAGAAAATCGGAAAGCTCGTCCACCGATATGACAAATATCTGAATCTTCACGATGATTATATATTAAAAAGAAACCATGTTTGTACACAACTTATGGCAACTAATTCATCTTGTTCTATATTCTTATCTTTTTTTATGGTCCCTTGGAGGTTAAAAAAACCCAGCCCTTGTATATTATCATTGCCAAGTGAACCTTCGCTCACCATTTACAAAAAGTCCCCGGAAATATTTTCTTAATGAGACATCTAGAACTCACCAAATAAAACTAATAGCGTTACGTGCTCATAAAAGCAATTAAGAGTGATCATTGATCATGCATTGAAGCTTCGCCGAATTGACACATATTTGCGAATCAAGATTTTCAATTACGTGCGACATTAAATTGAAAAACACGAATTTCTTGATGAAACTTTAAAATTATTACGCTTAGCTGCTACAAAAAAAAAACTAACTAAACATTATAAAATCAATGAGACGTCACTTATAAAACTAAATTATTTATTTTTATAATTTGAATAATTACTGCACGATATACATGTTTTATTTCTGCCCTCCAATAAGTCACAGAAAAACCATACTGGAAATCACTGCTCTTGATATCGACAAGTCTGCGGCATCGAAATCCGCAGCTGGGAGGAGTCCATTAGTCGAGAGAAGACTAATGGACTCCCCCCCCCTTCTAGAACACTTCACAGAGATAAATAGCCAACAAGAATAGAATTGGTGCCTCGATCATGAAGGAGGCACCAAAACATCAAGTTATCTCACTCTCACAAGATAGCAATATTTAAAGAGAATGGAAGGTGGGGGAGAGCGAAAAAATCTTGGGATCCATACTTGTGACTCGTTCTCTTTGGGAGGCATCACTAAACAAATTGCGAAACACTAACAGCGATTTCATGGATTCATTTTTTAAAACATCTAAAATATTCAAATCGCTGCGTTTTCACGTGGCAAGAAAGAGATGCATCCATCTGCAGTGACAGCAGACAAGTGATTTCCATTAACTTTGCTATGCAATCTAGAGAGATACAACCGATAGAGCCAATAAACATTTAAAGGGAGATATTTCTTTCTATTTGTATGTATGTACAGTTGACACAAAAAGTAAAAGAACAGAGTGAAAATTGGAGCTTTCAACCAATAAAATGAAACAAATCGAATAACAAATTTTTATTAGATAGCATTCGCAAGATAGTAAGTGAAAAATGAATATAAAATATTTAAAGTGAATACAAAATTTTTAAAATAAAAATAACAAAATTAGTGCTGCAAAAAAGCATTAGAGCAGAAAAAAAAGAAGTATTGTAACCAATAGGAAGATAACCCTCTAGCGGCTATGGACAAAAACAGGCAGTCTTCAGAAATGTAACATTAGATTAATTTTCTCTTGTTAATTCTTTTATGTGTTAATTATGTTGTTTCTAAATGTTTGTTTCGTGGCTCTGTAGATTCTTCTTTTAAATATAATTTTATTTGAGCTAGCCCGACTTTGTCATTATTGAATCTCGTTGTCACAGTATACAAATTATAGCGAATGGTGACATCATTAAAATTTTCAAGGTCACCCTCAAATAAACTTCAATTAAAAACTCATATTTATTTGTTTTTAATTTAAAATCAGATTTCGAGCAAATGTTTTGTCATGGCACCTAAAACAAAAGAGATTTCTCTTGCGAAGAGGGAACAAGTCGTTTATCTGCACCATAGTAGCAAAACGTTTCGTGAAATTTCAAAATAGTTAAATTATTTCATTGTACTCAATATTTTATATTATTAAAAAGAAAAATGATACTAGTACGGTAGATAATAAGCTGATATCAGGCAGACTTAGAAAGACGGCAACTGGTGAAAAATTCTCAGAAAATTCCATCGAAACGTGCTCAGATGCCGGCCGCAGACTTTGAATCAGCATCAGGAAAGACTGTAACAACTCAGAGAGTTTGAAATATTTTGCGTGATACAGGTATAAAAGGAAGATGGCAAAGGAAAAACCACATATTTAAGCAGCAAAAAGGAATTTTTTTAAAAAAAAAAACGCTAAAATTTTGCCAAAAAACTACAGAGACAAACCATTAGATTTCTAGAAAAATGTCATTTTTTCCGACGAAAGTAAATTCGAAATTTTCAAACCAAAACACGTCCTTATAATATGGAGAGGGGAGGAAAACCGCATTAAAATCTCAAAATATGTTGAAAACTGTGAAACAATGAGGAGGTAGCGTTGTGGTTTAGGACAATGAGGTAGGAAATCTGCAATTTTTTTTATGAGGAAAGGACAGCCTTGATATAAATTGATGTGTTATGCCATAACCTGAAAGACAATTCAAGGAAATTAGGTTTAGGGGTGTTTTTTATCTTCCAACAAGACCAAGATCCTAAGTATACAGCCACCAAAAACAAAGAGTGGCTTCTCTACAATGTTAATGTGTAGAGTTACAAGTCTGCTTTCCGAAGATTTGTAACTCTACCTCAGTCCCCAGACTTTAACTCAATGGAGCATTTGCGGTATTTATAGGACGTACAAATAAGAAAATGCTCAATAACCAGCAAATTTAATCTGAAAGAATCTTTAGAGAATGAATAGAACATCATATCTCCAAATGTGATGTAAAAGATTTGGTTGAATTGATGCCGAGATGTTTGAATGTGTATTTGCAGCCAAAGGATTGCATACTAAGTATATATTGACTTTTAATTTAAAACTTTACGTATTTTAATTTTATATTTGATGCAACATTTAAGTTTGATGTTCTAATATTTTTATGCAACGCAAATTGCATTTTTTTTCTGAAAATATCTTTTTTTAAGAATTTATTTGTTACGAAATATATATTAGTATGTAAAAATGTTGTATAATACAAATTTACAATGCCTATTTTGTTACTTTATCTCCTTAAAAACTACGAATTTTACATTGCTCTAGTATATTTTGTCAACTGTACATTTCAAGTAATTCGGCGGCAATTTTGTTAAACGGTTAAGAATCCAGTTCCATGGAGGTCATTTAAAAGGATGTCCTATAGTAATGACATTCCTGAGATTGAAATTAATATCACCTTCATGCAACTTTGGTATTGTCTCAAAAAAAGATAAACCATGATTTCTCAGGTAGGTGAACGGCAATCACATTAGTACCTTACTATCCTAAAGTTCCACACCACGCCGTGTAAGAAGTCAAATTTTATTTAAAATACCCTTATTATTCCACTCAATGGTGTAATCAGAACTCATATTTTTTCGCGGAAAAAAATCTCATCCTACGTTCACAATTAATGTTCTCCACATTAATATAATTCAATAATATTCAATTTTATTTTTTTTTCGATTGCTTTAATGTTAATTACATATAGCTGATATAATATTGAAATTAATAATTTATCCTTTGCTTTCATTTTAATTATACTGAGCTTAAATATATTCAATTTAATTTATCGTTTCCTTTAATTTTAATATCGGAAAAGTTCATTATTGTCCATTTCTCTATATTTCATCGTTTATTTTGATTCTTATATTTAATAATTATTATATATTAAAAAAAACGCACTTTGGGTAGCTAAATCTGTTCTTTGCTCTGTATTTTTTGGTTTATGCTCCTCTGAGGCTGGCAGATACTTGATTTGCTGTTAGGATTTAGCATTTGATTTGGGTGTTTCTTGATATTAAATATCTGCCTTCTTGTCTTTTTGAAGATAAGAAATTTGCATCTTGATTTGTATGAGTTGTAGTGATTATTTAGAAAACCATTTGATTTTTCATTTTTTGTTTCCTTATTTTGTATGTGTGTGTGTGTGTGATTAATTATTGGTTTGTTTAAGTAAGGTTTATACATTAAATTAGGTTTATAACTTTTTTTTATAATTTAAATTTTTATGATGGTTGGGCGATTTTTCCCCCCCTAAAAAGAGGTAGATGATATTGGTAGTGTTGAAAGTATTGCGATGTTGAATTGAGTAAGAAGTTGGAAGTAACATGGATGAGGATTTTGGGAAGGGTAGCGATAGAATGACTTGCACAACTGTGATTTAATGTCATAAGTTAGCTATAGTAGATTTAACCTCAGAGAAAGTCTTGTTAAACAAGCTTATAAGAATTATAAAATAAGGATATTAAGAATTATATAGTAAATACAAATGTAAATATGATTTTAATAATACTTGTTTATATTATAACCTAGTGAGATTACAATAATATAGGTACACAAAATTTAGATTACAATTATATTTCTGAAAATGTCAAATTGAATTACAATATTTATAATCATAAGAGGTGTAAAACGATAAAATGATTAATAGTGAACAGTTTAACACTAATTCCAAATATATTTTTTACAAAACTAATAACTGTGTTTACTTACTTAAAAATAAAATTTATTTGCGATTATAAATATATTGGTTAAACTGTAATAATATTAATATACATATTAATCAACATAGGTTTGATACTAATAACTTAAGAGATAAAAAAAAAAACTTGCAATAATATTAAAAAACACTGTAATATTCATGAATTTCAAAATATTTAGTTAACAATTATTAAAATAGTACCTAACACAAAAAGGAGGTTATGGTATGAAAATTATTATGTTAGAGCTTTCAATACTATTTTAATCAAAAATATAATTCAAATTTTTAAACAAAATGACAATAAAGTATATTTTTATGGGAATTATGGTTTTAATATGCTCAATGTTTTATATAAAGTTAATAATAAAAGAAAAAATAGAGGAAGAAATTGCAAGAGAAAATGTGTAGACATGGACGTTATTAAAGAAAAAATTTATATTTTAAATAATAAATTTAAAAAGGACTTCAGTATTAAAAATATTAAGACTTTCTTTTCGGTATGAAAAAAAGATAAATCATAATTTTAAGGGTTTTTGTAAATAAAATGTATAAAATAGATAGTACTTGCCTATACATATTGTAAAGAATATTTGTAAATTTTCAGTTCATAAATATAAAAATAGTGATAGTAATAATGATAAAAAAAAAAAGAATATTGTAGTATTAGATTTATATGAATTAATCCTTTGATTGAATAAATATTAATCATACTTTTAATAAGCATAAAAATTAATTCCTATTAAAAGTATAAGTATTAAAAAAATTTAATTTATTAAAAAATACGAGATGTCTGATTTTATAGTTATAAGAATAGTAAAGATTTACAGAGTAACAATAAATGTAATTGTAACGGTTATAAAGAATATAAAAGTGAGGAACATATACCAATATGTGATAACAAGTAATCTGAATACCGTTAAGGATAAAAAAAAAATTTAGAGTTTATGAATAAAGGTACAAGGAGTTCCAGACTTATAATTTCTAACAATAAGAATTATACTAAGAAGAAAAAATTAATGAAGGCATTGATATTTTCTAAATTAATTTGGCTATTAAATATAATTTACCTATCGAAGCTTTTAAGCAATATAAATTTTGTATTATGAAGAGATTGAAATTTGAATTTGAAGAAGAAGGAGAAAAAAAAGCGCCAAGCTTAAAGATTTAAAAATTTCTATAAAAATTACAGGATAGGTTTATTATTTGTTGTATTAATAAGTTCCCATGTAACTATGTCATTTGCAAAACACTTTATGCTATTTATAATAATAAACTTCCAATTAATAATAATACTTTTATTAAAATTACAAATAGTGATAAAGTTACAAATAGAATTAAAGCTTTATATATATATAAAAAAAATTGTACTATGAATATTGTAAAAGTTCTTCATATCATTTTAACTTCTAAATTTTATAAAGTGCTCATTAAGTTTAATACTGTAACTAATGTCTTAAATACATAAATTACTAAAGCTGGTAAAATTTTACAAAATGATAAAGTGATTTACTTAATTTATAGTTATGATTTTGAAGATTTGTTTTAATAGATCTAGAGGAGTTAATTAATGTGTTCTAATGGTTAATTTTAAAAAATTAAAAATTAAAAGCTCTTTGTCTTATGAGAAAATTAAATTTCTTATTAATTTTGTTTTAAAAGAAAAAGAATTATATTTTTATAATGCTAATAAATATAAAAGATTACCGTGAGGTGGACCAGCTAGTAATAGTCTTGCCAATATTTACTTACTGCTTTAGAACAAAATTTTTAAGACAATAATAAATTCACTTTAAAATATATTACACCTTATAATTTTTCAAAATAAATTCAATTCAGAATTTAAACTAGATTTATCTCACTTCACTCTCTCATTTTAACCTTCTTATTTAAATATGATTAAAACTTATATAAATTCTTATGAAACGAATTATTTAGATATTAACTTTAAAAAGTTGTAGATAAAAGGATTATTGATATTTTTGATAAAAGAAACGATTTTTCCAATTAATGAAGTTCCTTCCTCTGACAGAAATTTATTCTTAGATATCTATGGAAATATATTATATAATTTTATATTTAAAAACTTAAAATTAGTTATGAGGGTCCTTTCAAGCAGCCTTTTTCTTATCTTCATAATGATAAAAATGACCAAAAAGAACATTTTTACGTAACTGATTGGTCGCACAGTCAGCAATTTTTTGTGTGCATTTTATTGTAATATTATTATTTTAAGAGCCCTTTTTTTAAAAAAATTTATTAGTTATTTGCATACATGCTAAGGAACAAGTGAAAAGTTTGAAAATGATCAGCCTAGATTTACATTTAATTTTTTTTTTTTTTTTGAATAACTTTTTGACAAAAGCTCTCATTAAAACAAGAGGAATAATATATTTAGAAAACATAAAAAAAAAAAAAAAAATGGTGACTGTGCGACTGATAAATTCTTTAAAGATGTTCCTTAAACATGGTCATTTTTAACATTACGGAGATAGGGAAAATGATACGTGAAGTGACTCTCTCAATATACTTCTAAATTTTGAAAATAATTTAAGTAAATTCTTTCATAATTATGTTAAGGCTTATTACCCAATATTTTTTTAAAAACAAATTTAAAACATAAGAATTACAAAATACATGAGTTTTTTAAATTATAAAATAAAATAATCTCATCTTTTTCATTTTTTTGTATTTAATTGCTATTTGTTTTTCTTTTTTAATTTTTACTATTTTATAATCTTAGTTAAAAAATATTTTTCTAGCTTATCTATTTTAAGATTAATTTTATTAATTCTAATGCTGATTCACAGAGGGCAATACTTTCGTTTCCTTAATGTTTTGCGTAATTTATTTATTTCGCAATTGTGCTAAAATGGCGGAATTAAAGTTGTGTAAGTTACATTCTAGTTGTATATTTCTTAACTTTAATAAACTTTTTTTATGTTTAAATACCTGCTATATTTTATATTGTAGTTTGCATTGATATTCGATTTAAATTAGACTTTTTCTCATATTTTATCTTTGTTTCCTCAATTGTGATGGCTGCTGACTTCGTTTCCTCATTTTGCTGTTTTTGGCATGTCTAATGGAGCTATAATTGATTGCGAAAGTTTGATTATCAAAACATGTTTAAGCAAAATTATTGTTGTCCTAATCCAGTATGGAAGTATTAAATAACTCTATTTCCAATTTGGTTTTTTTTCCCCAAGTATATCTTGCTGTCGATCATTGTTTTTTCTATTTGTTCCAAATCTTTGTGTAATTATTTTCCTTATTTTTTAAATAGATTTTATTTTAAAGATAAAATAATTAAAAAAAAAATTAAGTTTACATATTTCTGTTCTTTTGGAATTTATAATTTCTTATATATATAAAATTTTCTTTATATGAATTTTACAATTTATTAATATTTATTTTCATTTATATATTTCCTTTTATTATATATATATATATATATATATATATATATATATATATATATAATTCAATTATCCCGAATCCAGAGAAATCGGTGAACTTTAATTTGTCCTTCCAAACGTTGGAAAAAGCGTTCTTAACCAAAAGTGTTCCAGAGAAATTTAAAGCAGAAATTTTAATACATATCTTAGCACTAACAAAATATTATTGACAAAGAATCAAAACATTATGAATGCATAAAGAATTTAGGACTGAAAAAAATACGAACCTTCCGCTTACGAATGCTTTGCAAATTTTAGAAGTGTACGACACGATGCTGATTAATCCCATACTCATTTTGCATCGAGACTATCAGCAAAAGTTTCATCATCATTGCCATTTGAGAAAAGTTACTAATTTTGGAACTCTATGCAAATTAATAATTTAAGATAAACTCTTTCAAATTAAAGAGGACGAAAGAGCGACTTGCATTAATGTTGAAACAGTTGAGGTTAGAATCTAGAATTAGCTAAAGAAGTCAACGCATATTTCGGAAACAAAGGTGGATCGTCAAACAAAATTATTCTCAATTCTAACGAAAACAAACCAAATTATCCTGGTTTCCAACAGAACCAAAAAGAATTTTCACCTCATATGAGGGATAACATAAATAGAAATAAAAACTCCCCAAAGAGTGTTACATGTTTGAATAATTTTCACATCTCTTTAAAACGTGTCCACAAGAAACTAAAATAAAACCTAAAAGGCAATTCAGTCCCTTCAAAGACGAAGATTCGTTGAATTGAGTGAACAGCTCATCGGAATGGTCGAAGCCACACCCTTGAATCGCGATCAAAGTGCATACATTATTATTGGAGCAAATCGAAATTGCACCGAAATCTTTGTAAAAAGAAACACCTATTAAGTTCTCGAAAAAGTAAAATTATTCAAAATAAATATTAATTAGCATAAAGTAATCGTAATTCCGAGCCCCAGGCTTCACAGAAGCGATTACTATCAAGGAAATAAAAACCCTTTCAATTATTATTTTGAAAACCCTTTCAATTCTTAATGAATTATCTATTTACACATGCAAAAACATTTTTAAGTAAAGGAACTTTGCGAATGTTAACAACAAAAAAAAAAAAAATAAAATAAATAAAACAGACGATTCTGCCATAAAAATTAATTTTTAAATGAAATATTGAGAGAGAATGAAGAGCAAACGATAAATTATGAAAGTAGACAATACTATTTTGTTCGGATACTAAAATAAAAGCCACGATAATAAAGTATTAAACTAAATTTATATCTTTTGTTATGTGCTAATATCTATATCTATATATCTATATATATATATATATATATATATATATATATATATATATATATATATATATATATATATATATATATATATATATATATGAAATAACACTGACTGACTCATCACGATCTCAAAGACTATACAAACCGATTGACTTGAAATTTAGCTTAGTTATTCATTTTGCGATGTAGATGCTCATACTAAGAACGGCAGATTTTATGAAGTCTTATCCAAAATGTAATTTTCATCATCCGTTCATATACTCTATCCGTCAACAAGCTTCTTGTAATTTTATGACTTTATCGCCAAAAAATAATATGACCGACGCCAAGAATATATATTTTTTTTTTTATATGTATACTGTGTATTGTCACCCATTAAGTTTACTTGGTGAGATTTGCGCGTGCGAAATAGAAAAATACCAAATAATTTTATATTGAAGCGCTGGCGCAGGATTGGCAAGATTTTGGCGAAGAGGCTCTTCATGCAAAATTTCGTGCTTGTCGAAAATAGGAAACGCACATATTTATCGATAGAAATCAATGAGTTTGGAATTCTACGGTTGGTGAAAGTGTTGGTTAGCTCCTAAACTGAGCAGGATTTAGAAAAACACTAAAATGGCGACTTCTTACGGAGTAGCGCACACGCAAGACAATCTTCGTTTACTGGAGGACCTCGCTACATGCATGAACGAACTCAAAATTTTTATGACATACATAAGACATTTTAGTCGTTCCGACTTGCACGACTTTTTTTAAGGATTGCAGTCACTTGAAATCCTAAATGGTAAGAAATCAAAGATGTCTTGAGAAAAGATTTAAATCTTAGGATAGACACGATGTCACTGCGAGGGTATTTCATTTGAAAGCTAAGCACATGATGAATCTTCTGACAAAAGGTTGCATCTTTGGCAATACTATGGGTAACATGTATACGATGGAATGAATTTTATCCATATTATGTGTATATGGGGTGACTTTTTACTAATTTTTTTTTATTTTTCTCATACATTTGAAATTCATGGATAACCATTATTACAGACGATCAATTTCTTAAAATTTTAAATTTAGATTATCATTAACGTTTTAAAAATTGAAACTTTTCTTGATATTTTACGCATAAGATCCAAAATATTATATTATCGTCTGTACAGCGAAGCGGGCGGGTATCAGCTAGTACCTTATATAAGCAAACTAAATGTAATTATTTTAACTATAATGTTTTACAATGTCAATCTTTTAAATCTGACAATTATTATCGATGGTAATGAAGTTCAAGTGCTAATAGTCTCAATTACTAGTATATATCAGAGACACAAAAATATAGGTTTCTGAATCCAAAATATATTCAAAACAATTCATTTGAGTATAATGGGAAGATTGAGCTTGAGCTTTTGGAGAGAATATTAAGGCGAAAACCTATATTCCGATCTCAATTACAAGAGCGGGAAATCTAGTCGAAATACTGTTTACTTTAATGCAAATATTGGATCCGGAATGTCTCTAAACCCCACATGCGTAACTTGTTAAAGAGTGCAGAACTCGCCAGCGAAAGCGTCCCTCTTGTCTCAAAGGCAATCCACGATCGTTACTTAACCATTCCCCCCCCCCCTTTAACTCAAAAAGAGTGATAGAACAATCGGAGAACGGGACATGAGAAAAAATCAAAGTAAGTATTTCATCGTTTGCATAGTAAAGTATATTGAGATCTTTTTTAGGTACGGCCCAGCAGTAGTTGCAAATTCTCACATGATTTAAACGATGGCTTGAATGCAGAAACGAGAGATAAAATGCGTAATCTAATTTCTAACAACACATTGATCTACAATAACGGACATGGAGGAGCTCGAGGCAGTGGCCGAGGTCAATGCAAGGAAGAAAAGGAATGGATACTTGTCACCAAGTTGGGAAGGATGATAAAATCAAATATCTGGAGGAAATTTAAGTGTACTCTCTTCCAAATAAGGAATCAGAAATCATCACTCTTTCACTTGGAAGTACCTCAAAAGATGATGCAATGAGTATTACGTCTGTTCAGAAGCAGACTGAAACAGAGCAAAAGGTTTTAAGACATCATAGTCAAAAGTTATGAGCACGAGAAGCCATCGGCATCAGCAGATCAGATGGACTTTGCACTGAATATTTTTCTAACTTTCAGTGATGAGTACTCTTGCTGGTTCGTATGCGTGAACGATGTGGGAAAACTATCCACAGACCACGCTGCTTTGAAACACCAGAGGGCGTACTGTGGGAACAGAGCAGAGGTTCACACTCTTGTAGTGTGAAACACGAAGAACAGGAAAATTAATTTCTCTTAAAAGTAGATTGAACTATTTAATTTGTATAACGCAAGGAAGCTGGATGATATTTTTAGTAATCTCATTTCTTTGTGTCGTAACTGTGTCAACGTCTGTGTAAAATGTATAAGAATGCTTCGTCCATGCTTTAAACATTAGTGTGTTTGTGAAGAAACAGTAGTCATTATTTTGTATTCATATATGTATACAAAATAATGACAACTGTTTAACATGTATATAAAATCATACAAAATTGCAAATTATAAGTGTTAAAAACCAAAATTAAAATAAAATTTTAAGTGCTAGAAAATTGCAAATATTACAGAATTAATTGAAACAATTCGTAAAAAATAAAAAATTAAAGAAAAAATTTAAATTTTATCAAAATCTGAAACAAATTAATATTATGTAGCAAAAGCCATAAAATTATTTAAATGCAATATAAAAGAATTCAAGAACACATACGTAATTATTTTAATTAAAAATAAAAACTAATATTTTTAAAAAATTACAATCAAGGGAAATAAACATAACTTTAACCAAAAAATACAAATAAAATCTCAAGAAAAAATAATAAAAAAAATTTCCTTTGAATCATTTAACATGTTTTACGCTAAACAACACTTTAATCGCATCTGACTATTAATTTCCTTACCTTCAAGGGAAAAAAAAAAAAAGAACATGACAGCTTTCTGTGTGTGAACATTCGAAATGTAAAGAGGTTTTCTCTTCCCTTATTAATGGAAAGCGAAAGGCTAAACGCGAAGGTCAAATGTTGGAAAAAGCATGAATTCTCCAATTATATCTATAACCTCCGTCGATTGAGAAGTTTCGAAATTCAGTCGCTATCTTCCTTTTTGTGTGATGCCAATCGTCCAAAGTGTTATTCGGTCCGTGACGTCACAACCGATCTCAGAAGATCCAAGTCAATTTTTATTTTCGAGAGGAAAGATCACCGCGTTCATTCCCGGAAGACGGTCCGATATTGTAAGGAAATTTGCTTAACAGAAATAATTATTTGGTCTTTGAATCAGGACATCACATTCGCGTTCTCAAAACAAGAGAATCGAGACGCTAAATATGTAAACTGTTCGAATGGAGGATTATCATCCGTTATGGGAAAAAAAAACTATTTTCTAAAATTGCAATTAACGATGGAAGATTCCAAATAAAAAAAAACGCTCAAGGACTGAAAAGAAAGATAATTTGGAGTAGGCGTCGAATAATATGAGAAGAGGGTCAACAACACATTTGCTCCAGTTATCTTCCCAACACTCCAGCGAGGTCACATATTAATTGCAGAGCACACTATAAATGTTTATTAATTGGAAGTCACACAACATTGCACAAAAAAAGATACAATTAAACACAAACAACATTCCGAATGTTTACGAAATAGCATCGAAAACGACAGAGCGGAAAAAAGACAACGGCTAAAGATTTTTTTTTAATGATGACGCACTATTTCTTTCGGCTAGAATATAGTACTGTTATTATGCAATTATTATCTTTTGAAAGGGCAATCGTGAAATCAAACACAATTTCGAATCTATTTTTCTAACAAGATGCATGCTGTTACGCTTAAAGAGGATAGATAGCACAATATAACAGAAAAAATAACAGTAAATTTTTTATTTATTATTTCTTAAAATACTTTTTTATAATCTAAAAAAGTATTTTAAGAAATAATAAATAAAAACAATGAAACTTAATTAAAATTAATATTTCATTAAGTACAAAAGAATTATTATTACATTGAAATATATTGAAGTTAAATTTTTATTTGAAAATTCTCATACTTTTAAAAACAATTCAGTGAAAAAAAAAATCCGCAAAGGTTAGATCGTACGCGTATCAGCCGGCTGGCAGGCAAGCAAGTGTGCTACCGTCTTGGCAATGCCGTAGTTGTTTGCGGATCTGAAAATTAATTAATATACAAGTATAAGCTGCACTTATAACTTTAAACTCGTTTTTCTAGGAATTGGCTGACTCGTGCACTTTACTACTTTCATAAGTGGACACCCTAGAGGTGTACTACAAAGTTACCACAAGTCACATCTCCTCCTAATTTCCCAAGTCGTGACATCCCCTTGTTAAAGATATTTTTTTACAAAGATGTTTTCTGGATCGGAAAAAACGTATTCCTTACAGAGCCCAATAACGAAGATTTAACAATTAATCAAAAAACCCGTTCCAATTCCAAGTTGTCTCATTTCTTTTGAAATATAAAAAGATAAATTGACACACATCTCTTTAATAACAATTATGAGACTTAAATTGAGATATTTACAGCACATCTCCTAAAATATCGTTTTATTTACGACTGCGAGTCGAGGACATGCCTCGGTGCCTTCGAGGTCAACGGAATTGAAATTCTTCTCACACTTGAACTATGGCTGCAAGTTATGGATTCCAACGAAGGGCTCTTTGCTATTCCTGTAGCTCAAATGAATATTCGAATTCGTCCCTTCCTTGACAAGAACACAGGCTCAAATCATTCTGATAACAAATTGATTCCAGGCATCCGAATGGCTCACAAGAGTGGATTCTATTCGTTATACTAGTGAATGAATAATCATATATGTCCATCATTTTTCCTTTAAACACAGAAAACAAAACATTCAATTGATTCAATTATATGACTTACTTCCGTGCAGATATTGAAAAAAAAATAGCTTATCAGTATTAAAACATTTTTAAATCAGTACAACATATGTATATATTTTTCTGAGAACAAATGCAGATGAAACGACTGATGTTTTTTTATTATTTATCAATTGTTCGGTTCAAATAGAGAGAGAGAGAAATAACCACACACACAATATATTTCTCAAACTTAAATTACAATATCAAATGTAGCGTCCTTTTATTTTCTTTCTTTTCTCTCTCTCTCTCTCTCTTGCGTTAATGAACTTTTAAATAAATACTCCGCCTTCACGATCGTACTCATAACTGCAACAGTCTGTTAGAGAATAGATAACAAGCTGTCACTAAACGCTCGCTTTCAATCTAAAATTTACTTCAACAAAAGACTTTCAGATAAAACTCTGAACCCGCAATTACCTTCCCACGAACAGAAGAAAGCTTCCAAATAATAACAACAAAAAGGGTCTTTTTTCCCCCTCACAAAGAGCATCCGGTTGCTTCAACGTCTGAGAATTCCAATTCCATGGAACAAAGCCGAAAACAAAGCTCGACGGAAGGTCCGTTGCCAGTCGGTTCACCAGACCCTCTCACCCTTGCGAGAATAAACAACGAAAGGCAAATTAAGTTCTTCCATTACAAAATAAACAGATTAAAGTGTGCATTTTAAAACTATTGGATTACTTATTCAGTAGTTTATGCTAATGGCTCAGGTACCAAACATTACGAACTAAAATCCAGTTATGTGAATGTATGATAACGAAACACGATTTATTGTTCATTAGCGTCGCATTAAGAAGAAATATAAAGGCTATTGGCGATGGATCACGGTCAAATGATGGCACTTGAGCTGGAAACTCTCTCTCCAAACTTCTACACTGAGCTAATGTGTAGAGTCTCAGCAGATTTTACGAACATCATCCCCACTACGCGAGAGTCTTTTGTGACATCAGGACGTGAATCCATGATTTGGTGGAAACAACGTCGGCTGCAAGTTCGTGACCATGGCCACAAGGCTATTATGGCTAAGACAAAAGATCATATTTAAAAAGCGATTATATATATTATATTTAATAGAATTCGCGTCAAAATTAATCTTTTGTACAACTGGATCAGCGCAGAAAATATATGTCCAAAATGTTAAGAGAAAAACGCGGAACAAACAGATACTACGAAGAATTCAGAAGAATTTTGATGCGATGAAGAGAGGGTTTCCAATACAAAGCACGAACAATTTGTTCCCAAAATGCAAACGGCGTTTCTGATTATTTAATTTAGATGGATCAGAAATAAGTATCAAGGCAAGACAGTTCCGGTTTCTGCATACTCTCAAATAGGTCAATTTTGAAACAGTCTACTACTCCATCATAAGATGATGCATTTTGCACGATTATTCAGGAGTTACTAAAGTCATTGCTGGACCGACAACCAAGTGAAAGACACCCGAACCTCGATCCCTCTAAATTTCGTGAACTCTCGTCCCTTAGAGAAAACTTGGTATCTCGCATTATATGCACATCCTCCTCCTCAGCTAGTTTACTGTGAGTGAGTCGCATCGGAAAATTTTCTGGAGGTCGGCCGAAACGAACAGTAAAAGTGATATCAAACAGGAAACATGAAAGGCAATTGATAATAAATCGGAATTGGTAATTGTCAAATACCTCTTAATAATGGGTGATACTTGAATGGTTCTTTAGTCGTTTAACATCCACGTCATATCACTTGAGGCTCGTCGTGTTTGTTAAGTGATTGCCAGGTTTGAATAACGTAGCACTAGAAGTATCACGAAGGTTACTGGGGACGGATTTCGTAATTTTAAACATAAACGAGGTTGAAATCCGAGAAGACCAACTACTATCAGCATTCACGCCACGTCAAAGTGAGAATTTCGGAACCCCGAAACATGTTGGGTGTTTTAGAGTGTTACTCTACCATTCAGAATCATTTGCACCAACCAAACATCAGCTTCAGAAGAGTCACCTCTCTAATCTGCGGCCATGAAGCTCGCGTGATGTCACCAAATCCTGTGAAGGTTCAAGTGATTTTAGGATGAATTTGGATAAAGGATATATTTGCCTAACATATTAAAAACCGTCCCTTTTGGGGAAAAAAAATTCGATAATCCTTTCAGTCATTAAAAATTAGCATGCACTTTCTTGCATCCTAAGCTTTAGATATATTCACTTGAGGCAAAAGCTTCCCCTCATAACGTGCCGATGTATGTAGCGCCATACAAAGCTCAGTCATATAGCCTATTAGTAACGAGAACACCGGTCCACACACTTTTCACTTTTGGGCGTTTAAAGGGGGGGGGAATCTTATATCCTCGACTTTTTCCTTATTAGTTCCAAATTCTACTAGTCCTTTTGATTTTGTTTATCTCTCATAATAACGGAGAATATTTGTTGGAAATAATTTATTTGAATACCACCAGGAGATGTTGTGTCTCGTCTAAAGTATGAGAGCTCACGGAATCATGGAGGAGATTACAAAAATTGCATTTAGTTCTTGACCGTGAAGGCGGGTCTTCCATATTTTGGATGCAATTTGTTCTTTTGACCGTTAAAGCGGAATATTAAGTGAATTGGCTATTTGGTGGCCCTTATATTGTTGTAAATAATGTAAATAGTAATTTATGTAAATAGAAATTCACATATATAATTGGCGCGTAGAAAATGCAATAAATAGAATAGAAAGACGCCATTCTCCCTCTCTGCTAAAACTTTGGATTAGTGTTCATTAAAATAATAGGTAGAAAGGATAGATTTCGTTTTCACCTTCATGTGGAATTTCGTCTTGGTCTCACGTGGCATAGATGTATAGCCCCTTGATTTAATTGTGATTCAAAAAAGGAGGTCGCTAATGCTCCACGGATTAATACTGGAGCGATAATAATCGACCAAAATTCGAGCCATTCCGAACAGTTCTCCATTAGCAAGACGGTCGCTCAAATCAATTTGAGATCTCTCACAGTGAATACAGATTTGCAAATTGCACCCGAGACTCTCACGTCCAATAAAAAAAAACGATTTCAAAGTTTTATAGGTGTCACGGCGTGGCTGAGTTTTTATTCGAGTGTCGTGTTTCAAGGTGACGAATTAATCTCCCTGCAACTGTGAACTCGAACATTCAACAAATTGTAACGCTTCTGGACGTGAGAAAATGGAAGCACCTACCTTGTGGGATGTGAGGCGGGAGATCTTCATGACCCATCGATCCAGTGAGATCGCGAACTACTCCTCCGCCCTCGGTCGTGTGCGAGAAAGTGACGCGAAACTCACGAGGAAGGAGGAAGAAAAAATAATGTCAAGGCTGCCTCGTCAAAGTATTTAACTTTAGCGGCGTGCTTATCGAGAAGTTGCTAAGGAACCGGTCTCATACTCAGACGTCATATCTCTCTCTCCCGAGTGGGGAAGGAGCAACTGGTCAAACGATCTCATCTTCCGATTAAAATATCGAACCAATATACTTTGGTGCGCGAACATTTTACGCGTGATTTCACATTTTGTACCACGCATTTAAAAATTGGTTTTCGTATTTGACGAAGAGACGAAATTCGACTAAGAGAATTAATGTTATAATCTCATTAATGATAAACAATCATTGATCAGTGGAACGTGAATGGCAAATTTTCACTCTGAAGACGAGGACGACACCATAACCAGTACTCGATCTTCTCATCAATGTGACGCGTCTAACTGATTGTTTATTAAATATTATACTTAGAAGCAACTCTCCTAATTTACACGTCCGCCAACGTGAGGACTCTGACCCCGACCAGTTGAGCATTAAGCAGACCCATTAAACGGCGGGTGTTTAGTGTCAGGTAGTTTCATTTTTCTGTAATTAACCTTTCCGTTTGCACATTTTAGAAGTAATAAAAAATGCAATCTCGGTGAAGTAAAAATAACGAAATACATATTAGAATAAATAATTAAAATGGAGCGCAACTAAATTCCAAAGAGCTAAAAAAAAATAATAAGTGGCCATTCCCTTACGGGAGATAATAACCACAAACCGCGGGAAGTCTGTGGAACGGCAATGCAAATAAACAATTTTGAGATGGAGCCTCAATTTAAGCAGACATTCAACGAGACGTTTATTTCCTTACAATAGCGTTAAATTAGCATTTTGTACAGAAAATACGGTAAACGCACCACCGAATATAGGCGAGATTTTTAATTCACAAAAAAATTCATTGTGATAAATTATTTTTTTATCGGTTATAACATAAAGAATTTGCTACACCAGAAAACATTTTAATTTACAGATTCCTCTACCGCAAGTGAAACACGAAAAGTCAATAAATGGTTTCGAAAAGGATAAATATTCGTGGATGATGTCCTGAAGAATTCTCCATTTCCAGCCAATAACTGGGCTGTCTATCGGACTGCCGACAAGAGAATAGTTCTTCCTTCCAGATGGGAGTTCCAACTTTCATTGACGCATTTTCTTCCTGCCAGAGACCACGCATTATGTAAGCTATTGCAAACTCTGTTAAAGGGAAGAAAACCAAACAAGTTGTCCCCTCAATCGAACTCGAGTAGTACTCATCTCCAAAAACACGTTCAAGCGTTACTAAGTCGGCAAAGATCACGAGCTCATGGCCGGCTTTATTTCTGTCAATTCTACTAAAGATCCGTCGTGTTGATGCACATTCAATCAAGTCGACGCTCGCGTTGAAATGGTGATGAAAAGTAATGTGAGTGGGTAATCCTCGTCATTTCATCACTTGACCACGGATTAAAAAAAAATGACATGGTACACGACACCAATCGCCCTCGCGATGTTTCAAAGTGCTGTTTTCAGTCGTCATGACCGTGATGATGTGGTGTGGAAGTTTGAAGAGGGAGGAGATAGCACAGATGCCGTCCTCGTCACCAACGAGTTGGTCGTGTTGACGTCGCTCGTTTTGCTTCTGATGTTTTTAACAACCAATCAGTCGTCACGACAGGTGATGCTGCTGGCACTTCAATAATGAGAGTAAGAAAAGTGATGTGTATGGAAAAATGCGTCTGTATTTTGAACGATTCCCAAAGGATTCTTCAAAATGGAAAATTGGAGTATAATAAAACTCTGTGATCTCCCAATCAGAGTGAATTATTCCTTCGTCGCGTGATTGAGAAATTATTCGATATTAGAACTTATATTTCGTAACAGAACATGTTGATGGTGCGTTATTAAACAATAGGGCAAATGGCTGATAATATATTCAAAGCCAAAGTCTTCTTTTCACACAAATACATTCATTAAAGTAAGACAACTATGTTAATGTGAAATGTCTCTTATGACACTGAAATGGTCTTTGGTACAGAGAAGAATATTTCTTTAACTCTTTGGCGACATTCTACAGAGAGTTTATTTCACAAACTGTTATTGAATTAGTAATATCTTTAAGTAATAGTAAGTAGTTAGTAATATTTTTAATAACATGGCAACACTTCGGCTATCCATTTTGTATCATTAGCTAGGAAGTCTTTTAGAATGTATATTTCTTTTTTTTCTTTAAACTATAAATGAAGTACTTAATATTTTTAACATTATAATTTACCTTCAAAATTATTATATTTAATTCATAAACCTGTTTTTGCAATTTCTACTTTCTAAACTTTTTTTTTACATCCATGACGCTTTATTTGCAACATCTTTATTTTTATTACTTTTTGTAAAATTTAATTTTTAATTTTTTTTTTGGGTAATCTTTCTGCTTTATAGCATGTAAAATATTTCCATTAAAGTACATTACATTCATTTCATAAGGATAAATAGTATTGTAGAAACTTATAAAACGGTTTGCCTCGCCATTAAATTTTTTTAATGTTTAGTTCTATTTTTATAATTAAGATTTTTCAACGTTCTCAAATTAATGCACATAGAAATGACTTAACAGAATTTTATGGCTATTTTTTAAACTATTGTTTTTTATGGCACTTTGCACAAATCTATTTTTTTATTCTAATGTTTGTATTATTGGACGTATATAACATGATGAATTTTGGATAATGTTATGTTGTTGTCGATGAAATATCGGCGACCGGTGGTTTTTCGGAGGGGGAGGTCAGTTGATAACCTTGGAGTGCCAGTTGAAGTTTCGAACCCTGGACCAGTGGGTCCGAAGAACGCTTTTTTACTGCGTCTTTAACAACCAGACTAAATTAGAAGTCTTTCTCGGGCTAGTTATTAAAGCGTTTAAACTTTTGACGTTGTTGCTGAAGAGAGTCGTTGCATACTCCTTCTCCAGAATCATCGTGATGATACGAAGAGAAAAATTGACTGATACTTGCAGAGAAAGTCACTTGTCCAGCCATTGCTGCCATGCCATATACATTCCTTCCCCACTAAATTGATTTTCGTTTTTTGGACAATTCAATTTTTCGTCATTAGCTGTCTCAAGTTGAGTGGCGGGTCTAATCGAGACATGCGCTGTAGCAGGAATATCAATAGTTATGATTTATGTGCGATTGACTTAAAAAGACACACATAAGCGAATGTTTTGCGTCGGGGGTATATGCAACCAATAGTTCTAGTCTGCGTTGACATCTAGAGTTCAAGTCCTGGATCCCCACTTCGGCATTAAGTAATTTTCAATCCCATGGAGGGGAAGAGAGTTGTGAAGAGGGTCACTGCAAAATGAAACATTTTCCTTCACTAAGTCGTTTAGTTTTAATCAGTCCAAGTAGTTTATTTAATCCTGATGATAATACTTTGGCTGATATTTGAAGCAAATTATTTTTATAATACTGTCCAGCCATGATGAATGAACCTCCCACTGCAGCGAAGATTACATCGCCAGGAAAGAGAGGGGGAAATGAACGTTAAATTAAGCAGACATCTTATATAGGTACGATGAAAAATGGAAACCCTGTGAAAAATTGTGTTTATTAAGCAGATAAAAAAAGGGGGGAGGACTCTTGAAGGAGCCTTACGTTACTTGAAAGAGGAATTCAGCATTTTTAAATGTGGAAGAAAAGATTTCGCGCTAACAAATTGAAATAAAAAGCAAGCACACACACACACATATATATGTGTGTGTGTGTGCTTGCACAAAAGGAAAAAAAAATTACATCACCAAACTAATTAGAAAGAGAAAACAAGAAAATAAGAAAAAAAGATGAACTATAAAATAAGCAAAAGAACAAATCTAGACATAAAGATAGTTTGAAAAAAAAGTGAAAAATAAACAAACAAACAAAAAGAAAATTAACTATTACATTTGTAAATCCTGAATCTGGCTTATGACAGATTTGCAGGTTTTAACTAATTACAGACCCAGCATTCAATTCCAAAACAATGTTATATAAAATGTATGGAACAACCATAAGAAAAATATCGAAAACCAAAAGACCAAACAAAATTAGAAACGTAAAATATATACAGAGAAATAGAAAACCTATACATTAAACAAAGAAAAGAAGGAGGAACAATCCAATTTTTAAACATTCAGATTTAAAAAGATAAAAACTTAACACAAAAAACTACCAAACAACAACAAAATTTTAAAACTAACCTACAATTATTTTACCGTCCTTAAAACCAAATATAGAAATGTCATCTATCAAAGAACTTTTATAAAAAATTATTTTATAAGATGCTTAAAACTAGCAAAATAGAAAAAAATTATAAAACAAAATAAAAGCAATAAAACTATATTTTAAAAAAATATTATAAATAAAAACATTTTTAACCAGAAAAAGAAAACAAAAAATTATAATTATTAAATTTTAATTTTTATTAATAAAATTAATAGGAAAATTAACATACAAACAAATATTCTAAAACTTATTCATGTATCTAGTGTTTTAGACATAATATCTAGTGTTTTAGACACCATTCTAATATTCTGTAAAATTTGGTTATAAATTAAATTTCTAAATATATTTATACTTCCAATAAGAACTCTCCAATAAGGGAACTTTATAAATCCTGAAAGAGAATATGTCTCTTTTATCATAAATATTACTCACAATTTTATTACTTTCTAATTTTAAAGAAATATTTAAGTATTCCATTTATTTTACATGAATAATAGTTTGCAATAAATTTAAATATTCAGGATAAAAAGGTAAAAAAAAAAAAAGATTTAACACCTTTTCAATATTATTACCTTGAAAAAAATTATATCATAAATATATATTCTAAAATTATTTCATTTACTTACATGTGAACTAAGTGCTTTATCTTTAATCTGATTATAAACGTTATTAATAAAAATATGTAACTTTCTTTTAAGATTAACATAACTAATTAATAACATAATTAATTTTTTCATATGCAATAATTTTATAAATATTAAGTTCTTATAAATTTCTTTTACAACTTAAATAAGATCTGTGTCAACAGAATAATAAAGATAATTAAAATTATAGTTATAAATAGCATAAATCTGTTTGTTATTAATATATTTGACTATATCAGACTATTTTTAACAATAGCAAAACTCTTCAACTTATTATTATAATTATTATTGTAATTCTTTACCAGCAAGAGTAATATAAGTATTCCAACTATTAGTTACAGCTCTAAAAAGGAATTTTATGAAATTTTGGAGTTAAAAATTTTTTTTGGAAAATTTAACATTATTCATATTGACATCAATTTTCTTATAAAATGCTAAATTTCTATTAGAAATTTCTTTCTGACTAATGCGCACAACTCTAAATGATTTATAATTTCCAAGATGCTCATTAGTTACGTTAGAGTATAATTGTTTACACATAATAGCATAATTATTGGGTACTTTGTCTCATACGAAATATACGCCTGTCACAGAGATTGATAAAACAGTTTTTATTCCCCCTCCTTCATACACCCCCCCCATATATATATATAAATATACATATATATA